>CM060882.1:139639835-139849835 GCA_030762935.1 Hymenopus coronatus
TAGAGAAAATATAAAAATTCTGATGAATGCTTTCACTACCCGCTCACATGACTTTCTCTAGCCGCTCTGCAAACAAACTTCTTACAAAAGATTATTCTTCTTTCTACGCCATTATAATCGGGACAAACATTAGCAGAATGTTCTTATTAGTAAGTTCATTATAAGTAGAAGGGAACTAAAGGAATGCGCTATGCTAAAGTGATAGTGTTTTAAAAGCTACCGCTATGCGATTGTCTTGCAAATATCTTCTTTGTTTGGCCAGGAGAGTCAAGTGCTTAGACACTTCCTGTGTAAGCACTTTACAATTGAAAACAATAACGAGGAATATCTCGGAAACGGTTTCCTCCACAACAAAAATTGATTGTTTTGACGAGATCAAATTTTTTTGTGCAGTAAGTTTTTGTCTATCTCTTACGGTTTAGCAATTAAGCAAATTTCGGCAAAATTCATCCAGAATAAAGAGATCTTCAGAGCCTATCCCAAGAAAATTTAAGATATACATTTTATTTGAGATGCAAATATCTTCAATAAACGGTATTTTAAACAAAATACTTAGAGCTATTTTTTAGAAAATCAAAATTTTCGAAAAATTTTCCATGTAAAGGGTAGTTTGTGATGGGGGGGAAATTCTTGAAAATATTCGTACCTCATCCTTGGAAGATACCAAAACTAAATACTAATATATACTGTCCAAACACACTCGGACCTTTTTCTAAAAATGCATTTTTTGGACTCTGGGGACACTAAAACATGTATTCCGGTGAAATCTCGACATTGAATTTTGGATGAAAAGCAATATCTTCTCTATCCACTATGTGGGCTAGTGAAAGTAATATGTACATCTTGTGTGTTTCGCGTCTCTTGGAGATCGAACATGCATCCGCCGACTTCGTACGCAGACATGCTGACCACAAAATCAAGGAGGCACGCCAAAACCGCTTTTAAACAGCAGATATTTTAGTACCAGTGAGAAGTTAGCACACATTCACACTGATTTGCTGAAAACCTTTTTGCGTCGGTTTCTTATTTATTTCCTGAGTAAAGTGTAATGCTTCTCTAATATTAGTCCCCACCCAAATAATCCATTAGTTTGTTTCTGGATGGTTGGATGGCTACTTGCCAAAATCCTGTCACAGTGTCAATGGTACTTACCATGAAATAGGTAAGTGTAACAAAGTTAACTGCCAAACGACCTTGAAAAAGCAGGCCAAGGGGGAGTATTAGGAAGAACCCGCTTTCTAAATAGAAACTGCTATAAGTACTTAGCTTTTAAAATAGTCATACTGTTTTCAATAACGTGTCAGGTAATTTATGTATTTGTCTATAGTTAGTACTTGAAGTGGGGGATTATATATATGTTGTCCGTTTTGAGTTAAATGCGTTTTGATTAGCTCTAAAGGCCTATATCTTCAGTGCAAAAAGGACTTGCTTCAAGCTTTTTACTTTCTCTAGCCTGCATGTACAATGCACATAGTGGATAGAGAAGGTATTGTATTCCACCCAAAAATTCAATGTCGAGATTTCACCGGAAATATATATATATATATATATATATATATATAGCGTGTGTGTCTATGAGCACGATAACAAAAACGAAAATTCGGTAAAATACCAAACTTGGTAAATAAGTTTACTATCTTCCAAGGATACGACACGAAGATTTTGAGGAAAATCTCCCCACCCCAAACTATCCTTTACACGGAAAAACTTTCGAAAATGTTTATTTTCTCAAAAATGGCTCTAACGATTTTGGTTAAAATACCGCATATAAAGATATTTACACGACACATAAAATGTATATCTCGAACTTTCTAGAAATAGAATCTCAAGGCCTCTTAATTTGGAAGAATTTTTCTGAATTTTGCATAACTGGTAAACCGTAAGAGATAGAGAAAAACTTATTACCAAAGTATGTAGATCTCGTTGAACCACACAATTTATATCATATACATTTTCTTTTTCGTGGAGTTGACCATTTTTTAGATGTTCCTTGTTACTGGTTTCAGTTTTAATATACTTAAACTTTTCACATACGGGAATTTGTCGACTCTTGGCAATGCAAAGTGCCGGGTTTCCTTTACATGGCAATCAGGTTTTAAAAGATTTGACTTTCGTTTCAGCCTAGTGTATTCCTTTGTTTCTCTTCAGCTTACAAGAAAGCATTTCTGTAATGTTTATCTCGATTAGCATGAACTGGATAGAAAAATAAGTTTCTTAACAACAATTTGTTACAGAGATGTGGAGGAAGCCATGTGAATGAAACACATCAGATTTTTACTTTCTCTATACTCACTATGTACATAGTGTATAGAGAATGTATTGCACTCTACCAAAAATTTCGATACCGAGATTTTACCGGAAATATATGTTTTAGGGTCCCCTGTATCCAAAAAAGTATTTTCAGAAAAAGGTCCGTGTGTGTGTCCGTGTGTCCGTGTGTCTGTGAACACGATAACTCAAAAACGAAAAGTCGGTAAAATACCAAACTTGGTTATTTAAGTTTAGTATCTTCCAGGAATGCGACACGGAGATTTTGAGAAAAATCCCCCACCCCAAACTACCCTTTACATAGAACCTTTTTCGAAAATTTTGATTTTCTAAAAGATTGCTCTAACGATTTTCATTAAAATATCGTATATTAAAGTTATTTGCCTGACAAATAAAATGTATATTTTGAATTTTCTGGAAAAAGTCTCTGAAGACTACTTTATTCTGAATGAATTTTTCATAACTACTAAACCGTAAGAGATGGACAAAAACGTAACCCACAAAAATGTAGAGCACGTTAAAACACACAATTTATGTTATATGCATTTTTTCGTGGAGTTGATCGTTTTTGAGATACTCTATTTTCTTGGTTTCAGCTTTGAAAAACTTATACATTTCTCATACAGGAATTTGTCAACTCCTGTCCGTACAAACAAAGGAACATCAGTCACATAGCAACCAGCTTTTGGCTTTCACTTTAACTTATAGTAATCCCTTATTTCGCTTCTACTTACAATAAAGCAAAAAATAAGACTATTTCTGCTAATTTTTCTCGATTAGCATGAAATAAATAAAAGATAAGCTTATTAATAATAATTTACAGAGATATAGAGAAAGTCATGTGAATGGAACACATCAGATTTTTACACATATGTAGTTAAAATCGCCTTGTTTTCACATTAAGGGGTTTTAAACAAAATGTTAAGTTGAAAAATGTTCATGACCGTCTTATATTCGGGAAGGGGAAAGTACAGAAAAATGAACTATTCTTCCGTTTGCGTAGCTATGCTCGTGCTATATAAAAACATTTCAAGCTAATTAAAGCAGTGTTTCAAAAACTGTGATAGAATGTGTACATTCTGAATCTCGCTGCCAACGCTTCAAAAAAGCTTCTCTGGTGTCTGTTGTAGACACACAGACGCGAGCGCGCTAACCTTTCCCTAAACGCGCTTTTTATTCAGAACCTCAAAAGGTGTATTTCCGGTGAAATCTCTGTCTCAAATGTTTCGATAGAACGCAATGTTTCCTCTAATTACCATAGATGAGTAGTAGAGAAATTAAAAGAAAGAAAGCAAAGGGGCGATAATACAGACTGCTAGAACTTTTTTTTTTTATTTATCGATTTTAGATTTTGGTTAAATTTTTTTTAATTTTTGCTGCTTATAAACACACCACACTTTAAAGTAAATATTTGTAACGTTTTCTTCTCCTAGAATGAATTTAACACATGTTTTGAAAGTCATTTTAGAGTGTCGCGCTGGTTAAATGACTCTATGCCACTAAAAGTACTTTCTCTCAGGTTCAAATTTTTTATTATTTTCCTATAATAAAAATCCAACTTCTCCCATAAAATACAGCTAGAGCTCTGAAAATGTTTCCCAAAGCACTGATGAATATGTATAGCAAACTGTGTGTCTGGAATTTTGATATTGGCCATAGATTACTTTCTTTTAAAAATTCTGATGTGCTATATCCACATGACTTTCTCTAGCTGTTCTAAAACAAGCTTTCCTTACAAAAGATTATTATTTTATCTACATTATGGTAATCGAGATAAGCATAGCTGAATGTTCGTATTGCTTACTTCCATCTAAATTGAAGGGAACTAAAGAAATGCACTATGCTAAAGCGAGTCAAATGTTTTAAAAGTTATCGTTATGAAATTGACATTGAAGTTCGCTTCTTTGCTTGGCCACAAGCATAACAAAAACAGTTACCTCCACATAAAAAATGTATATGACATACATTGTGTATATTAAAGATATTTATATGGTAAATAAAATGTATATCTTACATTTTCTGGGACTAGCCTCTAGAGGCACCTTTATTCTGAATTAATTTTGCTGAACTTTGCGTAGCTAGTAAACCGTAAGAGATAGAAAAAACTTACTATACAATAAAAACGTAGATCATGTTAAAACATATAATTTATGTCATATACGTTTTTTCGTGGAACTGACCATTTCTGAGATATTCTTTGTTATTTGTTTCAGATTTAAACTTCTCTCACACGGAAAAATGTAAACTCTTGGTCCTGCATAGAAATGGATTTCAGCCACATGGCAACCCTTTTAAACGATTTGACTATCGTTTTAGCCCAATATATTCCCTTATTTTCTTTGTACTTATGAGGAAGCAAGTAAATTAAGAAAATCTCTGCATATGTTTATCTTATCATAAATAGATGGAAGAATATGCCTTTTTACAATAATTTGTTGCAGTGATGTAGAGAAAGTCATATGAATGGAACATTTTCAGAAAAAAGGTCCGCGTGTGTTTTTGTGGACAGCATAACTCAAAACCGAAATGTCGGTTAAATACCGAACTTGGTATTGAAGTTCAGTATCTTCCAAGGATGCGACATGAAGCTTTCCAGGAAAATCACCCAATTCTCAACTATCCTTTACGTGAAACTTTTTTTAAATGCTTTCTCAAAATGGCTCTTACGATTTTGATTAAAATTCCATTTGCTTAATATATTTTATGCAAACAAAATGTATATCTTGAATTATCTGGGAATAGCTTCTGAAGAACTCTTCATTCTGGAAAACTTTTGCATAACTGGTAAACCGTAAAAGATAGACAAAAATACACTACACAAAGACGTATATCTTGTTAAAACATACAATTTATGTCATATACATCTTTTTGTAATTAATTAATTAATATATTTATTTTTAATTATATATTTGAAATTAATTACCTAATATATCCAGAATTAAAAGGTACATTTAAATGAAATTTGTTATGAATGCTTCTTTTGTTATCGTGATATCTGAAAAAAATATAAATTTCTAGATTTTTCGCTTTAGAAAATCACTTTTAAAATACCATTTCCACTTAAGACGAAATTAGAATGGAATCTACGACTTAACAGCTTTGTGGTTTTGCTAAGCAACCATTAGAAAGGCGCATTATACTTCATTTTAACGATCATAACAATGTATTTATCAACTAGGATTGCATGACTTATCGTGAGTGCAGACTGGATGTTAGACGACATGCCTATACTTTTTACTTTCTCTACACGTACTTTGTACATAGTGTATAGAGAATGTATTGCATTCCACCCAAAAATTCGATACTGAGATTTCACCAGAAATACACACTTTAGGTTGCTCTGTATAAACAACATTTTTAAAAATACGCCCATGTGTGTGTCCGTGTGTCTGTGAACACGATAACTCAAAAACGAAAAGTCGCTAAAATACCAAACTTGATATTTAAGTTTGGTATCTTCCTGGTATGCGACACGAAGATTTTGAGAAAAACTCCCCCACCCCACACTATCCTTTACATGGAAAAATATTGATTTTCTCAAAAATGGCTCTAATGATTTTGATTAAAATACCGTAAAATAAAGATATTTACATGACAAATAAAAATAAAATATAAACCTTGAATATTCTGGATGAATTTTGCATAACTGGCAAACCATAAAAGATGGAGAAAAATTTACTACATAAAATGTAGATCTCGTTAAAACACACAATTTATGTCATATACATTTTTTTGTGGAGTTACCGTTTTCGAGATATTCCTTGTTATTGGTTTCAGTTTTAAAACACTTAAACTTTTCTCACTCGGAAACTTGTCAACCCCTAGCCCAGTAAAGAAACGGACTTCAATCGCATAGCAACCACATTTTAAAACTTTTAATTATCGGTTTGCCTAGTGTATTCCTTTATTTCCCTTCTACTTACAAGGAACTAATTAATAAGACCGTTTCTGCTAATTTTTATCTCGATTAGCTTGAAATAGATAGAAGAATAAGCTTATTAAAAATAATTTGTTACTGAGATGTAGAGAAAGTCATGTGAATGGAGCAGATGAGATTTTTAGTAACTTTTTCCGCCTAGTTGGAATTAAGTGCCTAATGTCCGCCCTCTAATAATGAGGATTCCAAACCAATTTTGCACGTGCATACAAACAGATCATGTTAATTGAAATGTGGAAAATGGGGGGAAAAGGAAAAGAGTATGGAAGTAAAAAATTTGATGTGCTACACTCACGACTTTTTTCTCTATCTGCTTTAGAAACTTGAATGATTACCTCCACAACAAAAACGCAAGGGAAATAAATTGTGTGTTTTGGCGAGATATACATTTTTCTGCAGTAAGTTTTTCGTCTATCTGTTTGAGTTTAGCAGGTAAGCAAAATTCAGCAAAATTCATCCAGAATAAAATACATCTAGAAAATTGAAGATATACATTTTATTTGGGATGTAAATACGAGGTACGTCCAGAAAGTAAGTTCCGTTTCAGTTTATCTCCGCTGCAGCGCTGCGATCGCAGTTAGCACATGCGCAGTAGACGCTCTGTATCAAGGAGAAGAAACGTGCGCCATTTTGAGATTGCTGTCAGCCACATACGCTTTGTTGTGCTTGTTTACAATGTCGGTGTTAATTGAAAATCCCGCCGCTTGTGAAATCAGATCTGTGATTCGTTTTTTGAATGCTAGGAAAGTGAAACCAATTGAAATTTATCTGCAAATTTGCGAAATTTACGGACAAAATGCAGAGTGATTCAATGGTGAGAAGATGGGTCCGACAGTTCAATGAAGGACGTAGTGAAGTGCACGATGAAGAACGAAGTGGGCGTCCATCTTTGGTTACAGAAGAACTGGTTCACGCGATTGATGACAAGATCCAGGAAAACCGCAAGTTTACAATTACTGCTCTCGCTATGAAATTTCCCCAAAGCTCACGATCACTAATTCATGAAATTGTTACCGAAAAACTGAAATTTCACAAATTTTGCTCACGTTGGTACAGGCTGCAAACTTCTATGAAGAAGGTATACAAAAACTTGTGCCACGCTATGACAAATGCTTGCAAAATTTCGGCAGTTATGTGGAAAAGTAGTTTAAGAGTTGTAGAATTTTGTGCAATAAATAATTATTCTGTATCTGTACACAATTTAATTTTATTACCAAACGGAGCTTACTTTCTGGACGTACCTTGTATATTTAATATACGGGGTTTTAATCAAAAGTGTTAGAGCCATTTTAAGAAAATCAACATTTTTGAAAAATGCTCCATGTAAAGGGTAGTTTGGGGTGGGGGGATTTTCTTGAAAATCTTCGTGTCGCATTCTTGGAAGATGTAAACCTAAATACCTAGTTTGATATTAAAACGGTCTTTTCGTTTTTGACAAACACACACACACACCCACAGACAGGCAGACAGACAGACAGACAGACAGACACACACATACTCACCTTTTTTTAAAGATGCTTTTTTCGGACTGTGGTGAAATCTCGGTATGAAATCTTTGGATAGAGAAAGCAACTATTTCTAGTTGCGTGTCTTCTAATGTAGCCGTGAAGAATGCTATGGGGGACATCAGGATCTTGCAAGCTACTCAAGGAGATGGAGAAAAGAGATTGGAAAGAAAACCCGGTTACGACTGCTGATGGACATTATGTGGGAATCTCAACGTAGAATCCCCACCACTCCTACCTGTCTACTTATTTCTTTCAATGCAGAGAGATCAATCTATGTATTAAACATCTTTCCTTACTGCCTGACAAGCTTACACGCATAACAGTTTAAAAATTCGAAGGTCACTTGAAAGTTTCCTCATATTGATATGAGTAGCCTTTTGTTCGATAGTAAATACCACCGACTTTCAAGCGATTTACTGTTTACAAATCCTACTTATGTCCTTAGTATAACTTTTGTAATAATCGTAGTAACTACAGAGCTTACAAAGAGGGACATCAGTTAGGAACAGTTTTGGATCCATTGAAATATCTTTCCTAATGGTTTCCATTTATTACTTACATAAACTTACTGAACGGGATGGCTCAAGCTGTTTTGACTGTGGCCCGCATTCGAGAGGTCATAGCCTATTTTTTTTTTTTTTTTTTTTGGCGGGGGTTTCCCAGGCCGTCAGGCTAATGCTGGGTAGGTTTTTTTTCATCCCCCGTAGTTACTGTCCTTACATGTCATTTCTATTATAATGTCATTCATCCTTCATCTCGTTGATTTCTTTCAAATTTGGAAGTGTGGTGCTCGGTGCGACACAGGTAAAAATGATGCTCAAAGCGAATATCTCCGCCTCAGTCTATCTGCTCGACTGTCTGGATCAGTGTTTCCCAACCTTATGAAGTTCACGGCACCCTTGGGAATAACATTAAACACTAGGGCACCCTTCCTTGAATTAAAAGAAAATTAAGCTTACCTTTGAGTGTGGAATCAGTGCAAAGATCAATAAATTCATCTCGTTCGCAAGCAGTGAAATCTATTTCCTCTGCACTATCTACGAAATCAAATGGTGAGACAACCCAGTCGAGATTCGTAGTGGAAATAGTTGGAAAGTACGCATCTATTGCATCTTGCAATCTTGATAAGTGATCACAAATGCGGTCTTTCAGCTTACCCAGATCTTTATCTCCTGCCACATTAAGAAGAGATGGAAAGTTCGACAAATCTCCTTTTTGAACTGCAGACTTCCAAGAACTAAGTTTTCTTTTAAAACCTTTCATTTTATTGGTTGAGGAGATTATTGTTTCATGTCGACCCTGCATCGAAACATTCAGTTCATTCAGCTTATGAAAAATATCTGCCAGATACGACGGTTCAAAACACCAAGAATCACTTAGTAAGAGCTCATGAAATGTGTCTTGATTTTCATCCTTAAAAAAAGTTTTTAGCTGTTCTTTAAGTTCGAGAAACCGGTTGAATACACGACCCCGCGACAACCACCTTACTTCTGTGTGAAGTAAATGGGGGTAGTGTAATAGATTTTATTTTAGTAAGTCAGGGTTTAATTGGCAGAATTAGAAATTTTTGGGTGGGGGATCGTATCGAGTCACATCACTGTCCGGTTGTCCTGGAACTGAATATAGAGACGGCCATGGTGGCGCATGCACCTGAAGAGGGGCAGGGGGACGAAGGGAGATTCATTAGTAAATTTATATGGAAACCGATAGAAAAAGAAGTATTTGTTGATAAATTAGAAAGAAGATTAGGGGAAAGGAACGCAGACACAGCGGAGGAACTAACGCATATAATAGCAACGGCTGCGGGGACAATGAAAGTCCAAATGCATGGTAAGGTAAAACGATGCAATGGTTGGTATGACCAGCAATGCAGAACTGTAAAGAAACAAGCAGAGGAGGCTCTGTCAAAATTCAGGAGGGAGGGGGGAGATGACATTAGGAAAATGTTTACAAAAAAGCGAAGGGAGTATAAACAGCTCTTACGGGAAAAGAGAACTACATGGCAAGACAAAATTACTCAGAAAATTAGTAATATTTTAACGCGGGGGGATAACGCTGAGATGTGGCAAGTAGTAAAACATTTAAGAGGCAACCGTCAGGCGCCCAACGAAATTTCTCCCAGAAAATGGGCAATGCATTTTATGGGAATATTCGGGAAAGGTGAAAGGGAAGGAATTTTTATAAAGGAAGTGCAAATTTTGGGAAATCTTGAGATCCCAATACTGGACGAGGAAATATCAGCACGAGAAATAGCACAGGCGCTAAGGAGTTAGAAGGTAGGCAAAGCTCCAGGGTTGGATGGGCTGCCCCCGGAAGTTTTTAAAGCCGGAGCCAATGTTAATGAGTTTGGTAGGAGTATGCTCCAGATATGCAACAAATTGTTTATTGAGGGGAATTA
The DNA here is from genome assembly GCA_030762935.1 of Hymenopus coronatus. Classification (NCBI taxonomy): domain Eukaryota; kingdom Metazoa; phylum Arthropoda; class Insecta; order Mantodea; family Hymenopodidae; genus Hymenopus; species Hymenopus coronatus. The sequence goes on from CM060882.1 coordinate 139,649,947, forward strand.
CCCTACCTGCTGGGGAAAGGGCATTATTCATCCCATTTATAAAGGGAAGGGAACTATTGGAAATCCGGATAACTATAGGGGGGTTACTCTGTTGCCAATTATGGAAAAAAATTTATTGTAGAGTGTTATATAACCGGATAAAGGACTGGGAATCTAAATTTGGCAAACTTTCAAAATTTCAAATGGGTTTCAGAGAAGGACACAGTACCATAGATGCCGCTTTTATATTAGACACTTTAAGGACGCAGCAACTGTTAGTTAAGCGGGGAAAGCTTCATTGTGCTTTTGTGGACTTTAAGAAGGCATTTGACTCTATCAATCGAAATGCATTATGGTACAAACTAGGCAGAAAGGGGTTATCAAGTAAAATGGTTAGAGCATTGCAGGCAATATATCAAAATGTCCAATTCTGTGTGAAGTACGACAGAAACAGAGTGTCCGAGAGCTGCCGAAGCTATAGGGGAGTGAGGCAGGGCTGTATTTTATCTCCCTTGCTATTTAATCTCTTTGTGGATGATATTACTGATACAATGATAGCAGAGAATATTCAAGCACCAGTAGTAGCGGATTTGCAGATCCCAACACTTTTATACGCAGACGATTTAGTATTGTGCTCTACGACAGTAAACGGATTGCAACGAGGACTGGACAAACTTAAGAACTATTGCGATGAATGGCTACTTACAGTTAATGTGAATAAGACTAAGGCAATGACTTTCAAAAAGGGTTGTGTTTATAGCAGGGAGGAGACTTGGACATATGCAGGACAGATACTGGACAATGTTAAATCCTTTGTGTACTTAGGACTCACATTTACAATGAACGGAAAATGGACAAAACACATTGACATTACGAAACACAAGGCAAGGGTGAAAGCGGCGGAAGCTCTCCGGATACGCTGCAGAATTCCGAATATCTCCATAACCTTAATGGAAACTGTATACGGAGCGACAGTTAGATCCACGATGACATACGGAGGAGAAATATGGGGGTGGGAACAAACAGGGAATCTGGATCAAGTGAGGACCCAATTTTTGAAAGGAATTCTGGGTGTAGGGAGGGGTACGGCAAACTGCGGAATAATGAGGGAATTCGGGGTACATAGTGAAACGATAGAGTGCAAAATCAGAGCAGTTAAATATTGGATGAGAATCGTTCACGGAAACCAATCTCTAATTAGGGCAGTCTGCTACCGTGAACAGTTGCGAATGGAAGGTAATTTGACGTGGGCATCAAAATTAAAGAAAGGGTTGGAAACCATTGGGATGGGAGACATTTGGATGGCGGGGCAGGAAAACAGGCGAAGTATTTGGAGAAAAATTAAGAAACGTCTCTGTGATATTGACAGACAGCAAATAATTGCGCAATGCACAGAGAAGGTGTCATTAGAAGTACAGTCTGGGCTGAAATCGGAGTGGGGTATGGAGCAATACATCAAAACAGGTACCAAACTCATTAGAGAGGGGCTCGCGTGGATTAGACTAGGAGCATGGAGGAGCACGAAAATTTCTGACGTGAATGGTATAAGAATCTGTCCCATTTGCGAGGAGGAAGAGTCGTGGACTCACATCTTGGCAAGATGTAGGGGTACGGAGGAATGGCGGGAAAAATATTTGCCGCGATTTTTTACCACTGCGAATGTAGGGATAGAAGCATGTTGGACGCTACTGGCAGGCACGGAAAACATGGACGGGCTAGGTAAATTTATACTTAAGGCAAGACAGCTGAGATCTGAGGAGGCTGCCAATAGAGAAGGGGGGGGGGATAAGATCAACTAAACAAAAGTGACTACAATGTTCTACATACATGTATATTATATCAGACTTAGGTCACTGTTGTGCTAGGGTTGTATATATTATGTGTATATATGTCTTTTAAGTGTAATTATCTATGATAAGAGGGTGCATTTATGGAGGTGTACTCTGTGCTGTAAATTTAAATTGGTATATTTGAATATCTTTGTATCTTTATTTTCGGATTCACTCTTAATTTTTATTGTTGTTTAATATTGCTTTTGACTGTGTATTTCCTTTGTCTTTTTATTTTCGTGTTTACTCTTTTAATTCTTTGTTGTGGTTGTTGTTTTAATATTGCTTGTAATGTGTATTACAAAAGCACGTACGGTCTGTGGACCCGTGCGACTGTTGAAATTCTATGTATGATATTGCTATATTAATAAATACACTTATTCATTCATTCATTCATTCAACAAAGAGGTATGAGCTGCATCCGTTGCGCGACATAACTGTTCAAAAATTCTGCACTTTAAAGGTCGAGACTTCATATAGTTCACCATTTTCACAACTTGGTTAAACACTTCAGCAAAATCTTCATTACACGCTTTCACGACTAATGCCTCTCTATACAGAAAACAGTGAGTTATAACAATGGATGGATTTTCATTGAGAGCTCTGGCAGTAAAACCTTTAATTTTCCCAGACATAGATGGTGCACCATCTGTACATATACCACAACAGTCTTTCCATGAAAGATCATGGTCATTGAGATAGGAATTAATAGAAACGAAAATATCATGGCCTGTGGTTGTAGTCTCCAGCGGTCTACAGAACAGAAACTGTTCACTAATATCTTTTTCATCAACATATCTGATAAAACCAAGGAGTTGCGGTTATTCATCAATATCCAGACTCTCGTCTACTTGCAAAGCAAATGTTCTATAAGTTTTTATTTTCTCCGTGACTTGTTCGTTGACATTGCATGACATTTCAGATATCCTGCGGCTGATTGTGTTGTTGGACAGAGGAACTTTCGAAATTTGACTAGCTGCTCCTTCGCCAAGTATTGTTGAAACTATAGCTTGACATGCAGGGCCAATGATTTCCTCTCCAAGAGTATGAGGTTTCTTTTTTTTTTAGCTATCAGTTCTACTACTTTAAATGAGGCTTCAAGCGCAGTATCACCTATGGTCATTCTTTTTACCATTCGCACAGCTGTTTTCTTCTCCCCTTCTAATATATGTGAAAAATACATTACACTTTTCTGTGACACACTAGGATGCTTTGTTGTAAGATGCCGCTTCAGTTTGCTAGGTACCATGGCCTCGTTGCTAAGTGTTTCGCCACAAACTAAACACACAAGGATAGGGTTTTCCTCGTTGTTATTCCACTTAAATCCATACGCTAAGTAACTGTCCTGGTATGTTCTTTTCTTTCGTTTGTCTTCTTTATGTAGTGAATTCGACGGTCCGGGAGAAACTGTAAGATTTGGCTTCTTAAAGCAAGCAGTAGGAGCCGACTGTTCACTTTCACTGTCCTGGCGTTTACGTTTAACAATGAACTTATCCATAGCTAAACACTGTGAATCAACGCGAGGAAGACAACTGAAAGCGCCAAGCGGCGTACACTTTTATATATTCATCTGTCGAAGTCTCGGGAATGTTCGTGAGGAAGCGAGTAGTCTCGAGAATGTTCGGCAGGGTATAGCTGTAATGCCATCTGTAGGATACTAGTATAACTGAATTATTGAAATGAATCGACCACTATCACCATCTGCCGTGCATGAGAGTAATTGATTTGACTTATTTTATTTCAAGACCTTACAAGACTTAAGGCTTCAGTAGAAGGTATTTTTTTTTAGTTTATCTCAATATCTCGCGGCACCCTTTAGCCAATCACACGGCACCCTAGGGTGCCGGGGCACACCGGTTGGGAACCGTTGGTCTGGATGCTTCAATCTGGAAACTGTAGGGAGCCTGCCATCGCCGAGCCGTCACTCCTGGTTCCGGTCGCCCGGTGTATCCTCTCATCACATTCCTCCCTTCTGGGGTCGCCCCCGCTTGAGGTATAGGTATAATAACCTCGGGTTCACCGGCTCTCCTCCGCCGTATCCTATCCTAACTTAATACTACAGTGCAATAGAAATGTGGTGAGCGTATCATTGGAGAAAAACAGTTTGAAAACACGATTCGAATTTCTGGTATTTTCTACTTCCGAGATTCTACAATACACGTAAAGCAACTGATTTGTGTATTACTTTCTCTACACGTACTATGTACATAGTGTATAGAAAAGGTATTGCAATGCACTCAAAAATTCGATACCGAGATTTCACAGGAAAAACATATTTTGAGACCCCTGAATAAAAAAAAAAAAAACATTTTTAGAACAATTTCCGTATGTGAGTATGTGTCTGTAGGCAGCATAGCTCAAAAACGAAAAGTCCGTTAAAAACCTTGGTATTTAGGACTGGTATCTTCCAGGGATGCGACACGAAGATTTTGAGAAAAATCTCACCACCACAGAGTACCCTTTACATGGAAGTTTTTTCTAAATTTTTGATTTTCTCAAAAATAGCTGTAACAGTTTTGATTAAAATATCATATATTAAAGACACTTACTTGACAAATAAAATGTACATCTTGAATTTTCTGGAAATAGCCTCTGAAGACTCCTTATTCTGGATGAATTTTACAGAATTTTGCATAACTGCTAAACTGTACGAGATGGAGAAATGGTTACAACCCAAAAAATGTAGAGCACGTTAAACGCACAATTTATGTTATATACATTTGTTTCCTGGAGTTTTTAGATATTCCTTGTTTTTGGTTTCAGCTTTAAAAACACTTTACTTTTCTCATAAAGGAATTTGTCAACTCCTATCCATACAAACAACGGAACTTCAATCACATAGCAACCAACTTTTGACTATCCTTTAACATTTGGTACTCCATTATTTCGCTTCTACTTACAAGGAAGCAAGTAATAAACTATTTCAACAAATTTTTCTCGATTAGCATGAAGTAAATAGAAGCATAAGCTTTTTAACAATAATATGTTGCAGAGATATAGAGAAAGTCTGTGAATGGAACACATCAGATTTTGTTAAATAAATTTAATATTTTTAGTACTTACGTGAAAATAAAATTAAACCGACCATTGCAGAAAGACCAGGAGTCATTCAATTCAAATTTTAGAACACTATTTAGAGTGGAAACAAATTGAGTAATTTTACTTTATTCATTGTCGATTTAGTAAGACTATTTCAGATTCGAAAAACCAATAAAATCTTTTATTTTTGTTTTAATGATTTACCTTTTCAAACGTACAACTTTAATTATCAAGAGTCATATCTTTTCTGCAATGAATGCACTATAAGCTGCAAATTAATTATACATAGGCCTGTTAGTAATATTATACCTGGATTGGAAATCTACCATAGACTTTTATTTTTAACAGTTGGTCGTTTCAAAAATGTAGTTTTAATTATCTAGACACACACACTTTCTACAAAGAATGCACAATTATTAAAATATTTACATTTAGATGTCATGTAGTATGTTTATGTTCTGATTTATTTGTGAAAAGTAGCACACTGGTGGTAAACCGTCGGTCGATTATCTTCGTCTGCTTGTGGGCATTAAAAATCCAAATAACTTGCAGCGCACACTTAACAGCTGTTTGAATTGAACCGTAGGTAAATATTAACAAATAAAATGAAAATAAAAATTCAGGTAAATTAAAATGAAAAAATCTGATGTGTCCCATTCCCACGACTTTCTCTACATCTCTGTTACAAAGTATTGTTAAAAGCTTTATTCTTCTATTTACTTCATGCTAATCGAGAAAAAATCAGCAGAAATGGTCTTATTGCTTGTTTTCTTGTAAGTAGGAGGGATGTAAGGGAGTACCATAGGTCAAAGTGATAGTCAAATGTTTTAAAAGCTGGTTGCTATGAGAATGAAGTTCCTTTGTTTGTATGGACAGTTGATAAACTCCCGTATGAGAAAAATATAAGCATTTAAAAGCCGAAACTAATAACAAGAAATATTTAAAAAACGGTCAACTCCACGAAAAAATGTATATAACATAAATTGTATGTTTTAACAAGCTCTAAATGTTTAGTTTATTAAGATTTTGTCTATCTTTTACGGTTTACCAGTTATGCAAATTGCCGCAAAATTCATCCAGAATGAAGATATCTTCAAAAGCTATTTCCAAAAAATTCAGGATATACATTTTATTTATCATGAAAATATCTTTAATATCTGATATTTTAATCAAAGTCGTTAGAGCCATTTTTAAGAAAAACAAAATTTTTAAAACATTTCCCATGTAAAGAGTGGTTTAGAGGGGGGATATTTTCTTGAAAATCTTCTTGTCGCATCTTTGGAAGATACTAAACTAAATACCAAGTTTGATATTTAATGGACTCTCGTTTTTGAGCTATGCTACCCACAGATACACACACACACACACACACACACACACACACACACACACACACACACGGACATTTCTCTAAAAATATTTTTGGAATACAGGAGGTCTCAAAGTATATATTTGCTGTGAAATCTCTGTATCGAATTTTTGGTGCAATACAATACCTTCTCTGTATACTATGTATGTACATAGTACGTGTAGAGAAAGTAAAAAATGTAACCATCAGATATGACTGTATCCCATGTCTACAATAAATATATCAAAACTTAAGAGGATTTAATATAGTTCATGCGCATGCGAGCAGTAAAACAGGCAAAACATCCAGGTAGGTTGGGTTAACAACACTGAATGCAGTAAATGCAACGTTACGCTATGAACGGGAAGTGGCTCAAAGAACACTACCATCGAGAAAGAAACACTACAGTCGAGAGAGACTTTTTACTTTTTCTACACGTAAGTATTATGTACACAGTATACAGAGAAGGTATTATAATGCACCCAAAAATTCGATACAGAGATTTCACAGCAAATATATGCTTTGAGACTCCCTGAATTCAAAAAACAATTTCTAGAAAAATGTCCATGTATGTGTGTGTGTGTATCTGTGGGTAGCAGAGCTCAAAAGCGAAAATTTCATTTAATATCAAACTTGGTATTTAGTTTATCATCTTTAAAGGATGCGACAAGAAGATTTTCGGGAAAATCTCCTCACTCCAAACCACCCTTTATATGGAAAATGTTTTGAAATTTTTGTTTTTCTAACGAGTTTGATTAAAATATCGGATATTAAAGATATTCACATGACAAATAAAATGTATATCTTGAATTTTTTGGGGTTTTTGAAAATATCTTTATTCTGGATGAATTTTGGAGAAATTTTGTATAACTGCTAAACCGTAAGAGTTGGACACAAATTTACCACACAAAAAATGTAGAGCACATTTAAACACACAATTTATGTTACATACATTTTTGTGTGTAGTTGATCGTTTTTTAGATATTCCTTGTTTTTGGTTTCAGCTTTGAAAAACTTATACTGTTCTCATACAGGAATTTGTCAACTTATGTCCATACAAACAAAGGAACTTCAGTCACATAGTAACCAGCTTTTGACTGTCACTTTAATCTATGGTACTCCCTTTTTCGCTTCTACTTACAAGGAAGCAAGTAATAAGACTATTTCTGCTAATTCTTTTTTAGATGAGCATGAAGTAAATAGGAGCATTAGCTTTTGAACAATAATTAGTTGCAGAGATGTAGAGAAAGTCATGTGAATGGAACACATAAGATTTTTCCATTTATTTTGCAGATTAGGGCCATAAATCAACAGGAATCTTATTGTATTTTATCTTATTCTTTGACAGTTATTCATATTATTTATTAATTTATTAATTATATTATATAATTTGCCAACGTTGCCTCTTAGTCATACCTTACAGATACCCAAATCGACACCCATCAGCATCACTGCAAGATGACATCGACGTAAGAGAATTTGCCGCACCCTTTTAAACATCTGTGGCGCGTGTGGAATCACATTACAGGGGAATACAATCCTCCTAATTACGTAATTTCATGTCTGTAGCAATTCGGGTCTCACAAATAAGAGTTTTAAACACACCCGTAGGGAATGATCCAAAAGTGAGCTGTGTGATTCGCAGGAGACCCATATAACTGTTTTTCATAAACGTACAAATTACATTATCTACAGCTTGGGGGAGATAAATCATTACATTTTTACCCCAAAATTATACACCGGGGTTTCCGTATAAATCTCTCATTGTATACATATCTCAAATAATACGATACAGACGTATACCTAAGTGCGTTTCCTTTTTAGGTTCAAGGCGAATATTTTCAAGGCGTTTCCTTTCTCCCCAAAAGAACCTTCTACATTAAAATCTTTTCGATGTTTTGATTACGCATAAAGGCTTCAACATCTTTGATTAAATTATCATAGCCTTGGGTTATTAGAAAGACGAGTAAAATGCATATCTTATATTATTTATTTTCTCTACATGTACTATGTACATTGTAGGTAGAGTAAGTATTATATTCCACTCAAAAAATCGACATTGAGATTTCACTGGACATTTATATTTTGAGATCCGCTGAATAAATAAGTAAATTTAAAAAAAGGCATTTTTAGAAAAAAGTCCACGCGCGCGTGTGTCTATGAACGACATATCTTTCAGACGAAAAGTCCGCCTCAGACTACCCTTTTCATGGAAACTTATTCGAAATGTACATCTTGAATTTTCTGGATAAAGTGTTTGTGTACCTCTTCATTCTAAAGGAATTTTGCATAAGTGTTAAACCGTGAGAGATAGATAAAATGTTACTAACAAAAATGTAGATCTCGTTAAAAACAGAGTTTATGTCAGATACATTTTTTTGCAGTTAACTATTTCCAGATTTCATTGTTATAGATTGCAATTTTAAAATGCTTATATCTACGTTCCCAGAAATCTGTTTCATAGGTCTCTCTCTCTCTCTCTCTCTCTCTCTCTCTCTCTCTCTCTCTCTCTCTCTCTCTCTCTCTCTCTTTTTTTTTTTTTTTTTTTTTTTTTACTCCAGGCCATTTAAAGAGAGCCGAAGTTAAGTTGTATTGCAAGCGACAGAAATGTACTCCCTAATTTCCCTTCTAGATACAAGGAAGCAAGTAAAAAGGCCACTTCTACAAATATTTATCTTGATTAGCATGATGTAGATAAAACAGTAATATTCTGTGAGAATAGTGTGTTTACAGAAGACTTATAGAAATTCAGTTGACTCTAGCACATCAGAGTTTTGTAAACAGCTATGACGTCATTTTCGTTCTTATCAAATATTACATGGGTAAAATGGAATACCATAGGGACAGACAGAAGTTAATTGCGTAGAAAAAGAGATCTTATTAAAAGTTACAATTTATAGGTGTTCGAAAATTCCCCTTACAACTTTTTTTGACTTTTAGAGGGGATACATGACTTTCTCTACTCACTCTTACAGAGCCTATTCATGTTAATAGAAGTAAACTTTCATTAAGCATTTTCACACTTCGTTGTAAGTATAAGAGAATTACAGTATGCTAAAGCGATAGTCAAACTTTTGGTCTCTAATTGATTACTTTGAAACTCCATTCACTTTATATGAACACCGCGGAAAAATGCATATTCATTTGCAATTGAGTAAAGTATAAACTAATTGTAAAAAGAAGTCGTTAGAATATTTTGGGAAAGATTAACACCATAAAAATGTATTTGACATAAATTGTGTGCTTTAAAGAGATAACGTTTGACTTTCTCTACTTATATGGTACATATATAGAGAAGGTATTGCACTCCACCCAAAAATTAGATACCAAAATTTCACCGAAAATACACGTTTTAAAGTTTCCCGTATGTAAAAAAAAAAAGAACTTTCAGAATAAGATCCACGTGTGAGTATGTGTGTGTGTGTCCGTGTGCCTGTGAATACGATAACTCTAAAACGAAAAGTTGATAAAATACCAAACTTGGTATTTAAGTTTAGTATCTTCTAAGGATGCGACATGAAGATTTTGAGTAAAATTCCTCACCGGAAAACTACCCTTTACATGAAAATGTTTTCGAAAATGTTTATTTTCCAAAAAATGGCTCTAATGATTTAGATTAAAATATCGCAAGATATTTACATGAAAAACACCCGCTTTTACTACTATATCTCCGCAGTAATACTGAAGATATATGGAATGAAAATGGAGCACAGGTGGAATGCGATGGCGGGAGAAACCAGAGAGCCTGGAAAAAACCCACCCCAGCACAGCTTTGCCCACCACAAATCCAGCATGCGGTCACCTGGGATCGGCCACTTTGGGAGAGGCTAATGATCTAACCATTCGGCCACAGCGCGACCTGTAGGTCCTGTTTAAACATACATGTTATGTCATATACGTTGACAATTTGTCCTGACAATGCAAAGAAATGGATTTCAACTACAATGCAACTAGCTTTTAAAAGATTCGACTATCGTTTTAGCCTATTGTATTCCCTTATTTCCCTTCTACTTACAAGAAAGCAAGTAGTAAGACAATTTCGGGAAATGTTAATCTTGAATAGCAAGAAGTAGAATAAGCGTTTTAACAATAATTTGTGAGTAGTAACAACAGGCAGAAGAAACATGTACACAAGCATTAAAATAATATTTCATTACGTCAGCTTTCTGTGCGCTAGTGGTCTATTTAGGACTGGCCTGAAAATAAAATTTAAAAGAAAGAATTTATTAGATTCAATACATATATAATTTATATACCGTGTAATATATTACACAATCAAAATCATTATAGACATTTTGGATAGAATGAAAAATTATTTCTTTTTTTCATGTAAAGAGAAAATAAAGACGAACAAAAATTATGATGTCTTACATTCACATGCCCGCTTATCAGTGGGTAAATACATTATTGTTACGAAAGTTTATTTTCCCATCTACTTCATTTTAATTGGGATAAACATCTTCGGAAATAGTTGCATTACATATTTCGATATATCTATACGAAAGGAATAAGAATAGTCAAATGTTTTAGACCTAGATTTTATGCTCTTTGCGCGCTAGCGCGAGAAACTCCTGAAAATCGACATTAGTTCCCGAGTTCTATTCCCGGCTGGGATGGGGTATTATTCTTTAACCAGAATCATATATTATTTCCCACATAGTCTGGAATTAATCATGCGTATGTATTTGCAGATAAAATGTATTAAAAACCCAACGTTAAAGGAACCTACAGTCCGTGAGTTTTTCACAAGCCAAAAGCCCTAGATGATAAACGGAACTTGGAAAAGAGAGAATATAAAACTCTGATGTGCTCCATTCACATGACTTTCTCTACATCTCTGCAGCAACAAGTGTATGCTTTTGTTTACTTCATGCTAATTGAGAAAAAATTAGCAGAAATACTCTCATTACTTGCTTCCTTGTAAGTAAAAGCAAAATAAGGGTGTACCATAGGTTAAATTGATAGTCAAAATCTGGTTGCTATGTGACTGAAGTTCCTTTTTACTTTCTCTATACGTGCTATGTATATAGTGTATAGAGAAGGTATTGCACTCCAACAAAAAAATTCGATACCGACGTTTCACCGGAAATACATGTTTTAGGGTCCCCAATATCCAAAAAAAGCATTTTCAGAAAAAGGTCCATGTGTGTGTGTGTCCGTGTGTCAGTTTGTCCGTGTGTCTGTGAACACGATAACTCAAAAACGAAAAGTCGGTAAAATACCAAACTTGGTATTTAAGTTTAATATTTTCCAGGGATGCGACACGAAGATTTTGAGAAAAATCCCCCACCCCCAACTACCCTTTACATGGAACTTTTTTCGAAAATTTTGATTTTCTCAAAAATGGTTCTAACGATTTTGATTAAAATTTCGTATATTAAAGATATTTACCTGAAAAATAAAATGTATATCTTGAATTTTCTGGGAATAGCCTCTGAAGAGTAGTTTATTGTGGATGAATTTTACTGAATTTTGAATAACTGCTAAACCGTAAGAGGTGGACAAAAACTTAATACACAAAAAATGTAGAGCACATTAAAACACACAATTTATGTTATATACATTTCTTTCGTGGAGTTCGTCGTGTTTGAAACATTCCTCATTTTTGGTTTCTGCTATGAAAAACGTATACTTTTCTCATACAGGAACTTGGGAACTCCTATCCATATAAACAAAGGAACTTCATTGACATAGCAACCAGCTTTTGACTATCACTTTAACCTATGGTTGTCCCTTATTTCTCTTCTACTTACAAGGAAGCGAGTAATAAGGCTATTTCTGCTAATTTTTTTCTGATTATCATAAAGTAAATAGAAGTATAAGCTTTTTAAGAATAATTTGTTGCAGGGATATAGAGAAAGTCAAGTGAATGGTATGCATCAGATTTTTTTTTATGGGCATCATTTGACAAATTGTTGTATGAGAAAAGTAAGCGTTTTAAAGCTGAAACCAATAACAGGAATATCTCAAAAACGACCAGTTTCACGAAAAAAAATGTAATATGACATAAATTGTGTGTCTTATCGTAATCTACATGTTTTGTGTAGTAAGTTTTTGTCTATCTCTTACGGTTTATCAGTTATACAAATTTTCGTAAAATTCATCCAGAATAAAGTAGTCTTCAGAGGCTATTTTAGAAAATTCAAGATATAAATTTTATTTGTCAGGTAAATATCTAAAATATACGATATTTTAATCAAAATCATTAGAGCCATTTCTGAGAAAATCAACATTTTGGAACATTTTTCCATTTTAAGAGTAGGTTGTAGTGGGGGGATTTTCTTAAAAATCTTCGTTTCGCATCCTTGGAAGATAACAAACGTAAATACCAGGTTTGGTATTCAACGGTCTTTAAGTTTCGGAGCTATGCTGTCCGCAGGCACACACACACACACACACACACACACACACACACACACACACACATACAGAAAGACACACAAACGAGGACCTTTTTCCAAAACAGGTTTTTCCGGTGAAATCTCGGGTCTAATTTTTGGGTGGCATGCAATACCTTCTCTGTACACTACGTGTAGAGAAATTTAAAAAAAAAAAAGGTTATTTCCGCTATAAAAGTAACATGTGCCTAAAATTTAACACTAAGCACAGATGTAGAGCTATTTTTATTTAGCTTTAACAGCTATTCATTCAACGCAAGATGTTGGAAGTTCATATTTCTGTCGGTCAGTATTTTTGCCCACACGGGCGCAGACAGCCTATCTTTCGTCTCCACATGGGCTCTTCATCACCTCAGTTCATCGCGGAACGGAAGACCGAAGGCAAAGCGTGTGAGTCAGAAAATACACGTAATGCCCATTCAGCAAGGACACCACTCCCAGTTGTACGATAACTTCCTACTTTTAACCCTTGGCTATGAAGTTCTGCCGCTTTACAAAGGTCGCACACATTACATATTCATTTCACAGCAAGAACAAGCCCCTTTTTGTAACTGAATCTCTTCAACCTCACCTTTCAGTGCATTCCATTCAGCATTGCTCGAGCATTCCCTTACTTTTGGACCTTAAAACAGCTGCGATTTTGATATAGCGTAGGTTTCGACCAAATATCCAGTATTTCAACCAACGCCCTAACACTACATGGAACTTTTCCTACATTTAAATACATATTTAAGAGGACCAAGATGTGACTTTTCCTAAACTAACAATATTGTTTTCTCTACACATACTATATACATAGTTATAGAGAAGGTATTGTATTGCACCCAAAAATTCGATACCGAGATTTCACCGGAAATACATGAATAAAAAAAAAACATTTCTAGAAAAAGATCCGTGTGTGTATGTCTGTGGACAGCATAGCTCAAAACGAAAAGATCGTTAAATATTATTAAGTTCAGCTTCTTCCACGGATGCGACACGAAGATTTTCAATAAAATCCCTCCACCCCAGCTATCCATTACATAGAAGAATTTTCGAAACTTTTGATTTCCTAAAAAATTGCTCTAACGATTTTGATTAAAATATCATATATGAAAGATATATACATGAAAAATAAAATGTATATCTTGAATTTTGGGGGAACAGCCTATGAAGATCTCTTTATTCTGGATGATTTTACTGAGTTTCTAGAAAAGGTCCGTGTGTGTATGTCTTTGGACAGCATAGCTCAAAAACGAAAATACCGTTAAATATAAAACTTGTTATTTAAGTTCACCATCTTCCAAGGATGCACCAAGAAGATTTTAAAGAAAATCCCCCCACTACAAACCACCCTTTACATGGAAAAATGTTCGAAAATTTTGATTTTCTCAAAACTCTTCTAACGATTTTGATTAAAAGCTCTTATATTTAAGATATTTGCATGACAAATAAAATATATATCTTGAATGTTCTGAGAATAGCCTCTAAAGACCTGTTTATTTTAGATGGTTTGTATTGGTTTGCATAACTGGTAAACCGTAAGAGATAGACAAAAACTTATACAAAAAAAAATGTAGTCCTCGATAAAACACACAATTTATGTCATACACATTTTTTTCGTTAGTCGTTTTCGAGATATTCCTTGTTATTGATTTCAGTTTTAAAATACTTAAAACGTTTCTCATACGGGAACTCGTCAAAGCTTGGCCGCGCAAAGAAACGAATTTCAATTCCATAGATACCGCATTTTAAAACATTTGACTGTCGGTTTATTCCAATCAGCTTTGGTCAATCATTCCCTTACTGTTGGACCTTAAAACAGCTGAGCAACATGACAGTTTGCCGTTAGGTAAAACAAACGTTTCGGCCAAATATCCAGTATTTCAAGGGAGGCACACACCTATCCCCAAACACTACACGAAGCTGTTCCTACATATAAATATTTAAGACTTTTCCAAAACTAAAAATATTTTTTCAACACACGAGTGTAATTGGGTAGTTTATGAGCTCCTTTCAGTTCGCAAACTTGATTTTACGGAATCTACGCGCAAAGAAGCGCAGCAAGCGTAAAATAATTTTGTTCCAACTTTACGCTCGCCAAAATAGTTCACCATATTAGTGTGTATACATCACTGATCAACAGACACTTCATAAATTTCTCATATTGTGCCTCATTAGCTTTTCGGGATTTACCAGGTAATAATTAATTGATTCTGCTTCTTTCGCAGCACATAATAATTATCAAAATCTGCCATTTTTTCAAAATATATTAAGAACAATAATATTGGTTTGTCACGGTCTGCTATAACCGTAACGTCATCGGGCCCAGCAATGCAAAATAAATAACAAACTTTAACCTTAGCCCGCCTGGGTAGTGTGGTGATAGCGTGTGTGCCTCACATTCAAACGGTCGTGTTTTTTTCGGGGTTTTCCCTTATCCTGAGAAGACGAATGTCGAGTACTAATTTCATTCATCGTCCGATGTGACTAACTAGGTTAAAGATCGTTAAGTCAAAAAAAAAAAAAAAAAAAAAAAACAACCTATAACCCTTGATGAATGGCTCAAACCTAACCTGAAATTTATTCCATCTTTCATTGCTTTTCGTTTACTATCAGAAAATTCTCGCGTGGTTGTGAAATGAGACGACTCAAAGTTCACAATATTCCCGCTCGAATTAAAACCATACCTTTACGCTTTTACATCGTGACTGAGTGTTTTGAACTTTTTATCACATCTTGTCTATATTAAGGATTGTGGTTGTTAAGTTTAGTCATGTTTAGTCCTTCGTAGATAATGTGATTTAAAATATTAATTTAAGTTACTATACAAAAATCGAGCCAGAAGGCTCAGGCGTTTCGCCTGGGACTGGTATTCAGGTCATGGGTTCGGTTCCCTGTGGCCATAGGTTTTTATGGGGGTTTCCCGGGTCACTAGGCGAATTCTGGGAAGGTTTCTTCATTCCCCCGAACTTCCTGCTCCTTCATTTCATCCCCGTTTCATATATCCGGTGGCGGTGGCGCCCTCTCGTGGAGGTTACTGCGCTTTGGAGATGCAGCTCTCGGGGGTGGGATGGCGTTGGAAGTCCTCTGTAAGAGTTTGGTCAGACCTGAGGCGCGGTCTCTTAGCGCTCTACGCATTGAGATGAACTGTTTGGAAACTATTAGGGACCCTCCACGGTGGCTCCCTTCACCGTCATGTTCCAGCTGCTGGCTATAATTACCCCCATCTCACCCTTTCTTCTTGAGATCTGACAATACTGGCTGAAAGTGTGGGATCATCTACGGCTCACCTACACTACATTACGTGAAAATCTTCGTGTCGCCTCCTTGGAAGATATCGAACTTAAATACCAAGCTTGGTATTTAACGGTCTTTTTGTTTCTGAGTTATGCTGCCCACACATTGAACTTTTCATTCTGACTATACCTATTCAATTCCTGTCCTACACACGGTTTCTGTGAGAAAACAATTAAAATTAGAAATAATTGTGTTCCAATGTAATCAATTATATAATTCTGTGATAATATCACATCTAGTGTTGATTTTCTTTGAGAGAATTAGAATTATTGTTTTCTAATAAAGTAGGTGATGCCCAAGTTTGTTAGAATAGAACATTTAGATATCTTACTATCTTCAAATATGTAATTTGTAAAATAACTACAGCACTATATTATTCTACACTTCAGTGAAATTGGGTAATATTTTAGAATATGCCCTTGTGTGATAGATGCTCATTGTTTTTGTGCAGTGCTTGGGATGCTGTTAACTCTGCTGTTTCTGGCGGCCATTGTAGCGGACAGTGCCCTGACAGAAGAACCACATTACGACGATTACGATCTGGAGGAGGATTTTGAAGAAACTGCAGAGGTAAAAATGTGACGGTCTTAAATGTTAACTTACTTGTTTGCTATAACCTTTAAATATTTCAGACGTCCTATATATATATATATATATATATATATATATATATATATATATATATATATATATATATATATATATATATATATGTGTGTAATCAAACATTGTCCTTTGACCGTTCTAGGTTCAGCACATTGAAAAGCAAATTCAAGGCATGGTTTAACTGGTTAACCTTCTGTCTTTCCATCGTTTCAGTTATTCCTCTGCGCATTTTTCACTTCTATGGTAGAGAGAGAGAGAGAGAGAAAGAGTAAAAGTAAAGCTACGGATGAACAGAGCGACCCCCCCGAAAATGGGGCAGAGCACCACATGCAGACCACATAGCCCTTAATACTTCTTTCACAACTCTTGGTTGGGAGGGACGAAAGGAGGGGCCGGAAAGTGATCAGATGCGGATGACGATTGGCGCAAGCATTGACAGGATCTGTAACTGACCTTCCCGAGCTTTCCACAGCACCTAATCCCTGCAGTCTCCCCTGATGGGCTCACTCGGAGGCAGATGCTAATTGAAATTATTTCGCATTGATGCCAGGGAACAAACCTCTACAAAGCGTACTTAGATCCACCGCTCAGCCGCAACCAACCGAACACTGTCACTTCACTTAGTTCTACAACCCTGAAACAGTGAAGGAAATTATAGATACAAAAATCTGATGTGTACCATTCACATGACTTTCTCCATATCCCTGCAACAAATAATTCTTAAAAAGCTTATATTTCTATTTACTTTATGCTAATCAGAAAAAAATAGCAGAAATAGTCTAATTACTCGCTTCCTGGTAAGTAGAAGCGAAATAAAGGACAACCGTAGGTTAAAGTGATAGTCAAAAGCTGGTTGCTATGTCAATGAAGTTCCTTTGTTTATACGGATAAGAGTTGACAAGTTTCTGTATGAGAAAAGTATGTTTTTCATAGCAGAAACCAAAAATAAGGAATGTCTAAAAAACGACGAATTCCACGAAAAAAAAGTATATAACATAAATTGTGTGTTTTAATGTGCTCTACATTTTTTGTGCAGTAAGTTTTTGTCCATCTCTTACGGTTTAGCAGTTATTCAAAATTCAATCAAATTCATGCAGAATAAACTACTCTTCAGAGGATATTACCAGAAAATTCAAGATATACATTTCATTTGTCAGGTAAATATGTTTAATATACGAAATTTTAATCAAAATCATTAGAGCCATTTTTGAGAAAATCAAAATTTTCGAAAAAAGTTCCATGTAAAGGATAGTTGGGGGTGGGGGATTTTTCTCAAAATCTTCGTGTCGCATCCCTGGAAGATACTAAACTTAAATACCAAGTTTGGTATTTTACCGACTTTTCGTTTTTGAGTTATCGTGTTCACAGACACACGGACACACGTACACACACACACACACACACACACACACACACACACGGACCTTTTTGTGAAAATGCTTTTTTTGGATATTGGGGACCCTAAAACATATATTTCCGGTGAAATCTCGGTATCGAATTTTTGGTGGAGTGCAATACTTTCTCTATACACTATGTACATAGTGCGTATGGAGAAAGTAAAAATGGACCGGAAAGTCGTGTAAGAAGAGAAACTATTAAACATTCCCTACTGACGCGATGAAACTACGAGAAACCCATCAGAACGGTCGCTGGTAATCGAATCCAGGTCCCCCAGAATACAAGTCGCACATGTTACCGCAGCACCACCTCGGTCGATAAGAGAATAAGAGAGAGAGAGAGAGGGGCTGGGAAGCGTTTTCACTCTATTCTCACGCATGCACAGGCCAATTGAATTTACGCTTGTTATATATTGCTGTAGTTGTTGGGTTAAGGCATTAGGAGTAAATAACAATTTAAGCTTTCTTGAGTTCTTAACTCACATACTACCGGTCTGTTACAGAATATTGGTTGGCAATCTCAATGAGAGTTTTTGGGTCTTTTTCTCAGACTTTCTTGTTAAATTGTTATCTGCTACTTTTTCTGTTATAATAAAGTATTTAAGTGTGTCATTATTATCATTAAATTTTATTTTCTCTAGTCTATATAGTAGGCAGAGAGGATATTGTATTCATTCAAAAATTAAATACCGAGATTTCCATGGAACTGTAAGTATTGAGGTCCCTTAAACCCAGAAAATACATTTTAGAAATGAGTTTCTGTGTACATCCATGTGTCGTGAACATGGGTTCTCTAAAAAGGGAAAATAAGTTAAATACCAAACTTGGTATTTAAGTTGAATATCGTACAAGGATACAGCAGAAGGTTTTCAAGAATATACTCTACCCTAAACTGTCATTTACATTAAAACATGGTCGACATGAAACTAAACAAAAGAACTGCAAAAGGAAGATAATATTATATGCTAATATTTCAAAGAGAGGAAATATGTGTGTGTTTGTGTGTGTCTGTCGGCCTCTCTCTATCTCTTTCTCACCCAACCAATTGTGATCACTCTTTCAAAATTGTAATATTGATCACTCTTTCATATTCAGGATTTTAATGACTGAGCACAGAGGGATATGGGAAGGCTTAAGCTTTTTAAAAATGGGTTATTTTAGGGGGTTAGATAAAGGTTGCACATATATTGTTAATATCGATTATGATAACCCTTTCACCATTGGCAAACTCTATTCCTTCAGATGATCAGACTATATAATTCTTCCAAATTATTAAAAACTATGGGGCTATGGGTTTTTTACTTTCTCTACACGTACTTTGTATAAAGTGTGTAGAGAAAGTATTGTAATGCACCCTAAAATTTAATAACGAGATTTCACCGGAAATACATGTTTTGGATTCGCCTAATCAAAAAAAAAAAAAAAGAATTTTTACAAAAAGGAACGTGTGTGTGTGCGTATGTGTGTCTGTGTGTCTGTGGACAACATAGCTCAAAAACGAAAAGACCGTTAAATACCAAACTTGGTATTTAAGGTTGGTATCTTCCAAGGATGCGATACGAAGATTTTCAAGAAAATCCCCTCACCCCCAGCTACCCTTTACATGAAATTTTTTCCGAAAATTTTGATTTTCTTAAAAATGGATTTAATTTTTATTTAAATGTCAAATATTAAAGATATTTACCTGAAAAATAAAGTGTATATCTTGAATTTTCTGAAGTCTACTTTATTCTGGATGAATTTTACGGAATTTTGCATAACTGCTAAACCGTAAGAGATGGACAAAAACTTAACACACAAAAATGTAGAGCACATTAAAACACACAATTTATGCCATGTATATTTTTTTCGTGGAGTTGATCGTTTTTGACATGTTCCTTGTTTTTGGTTTCAGCTTTGAAAAAATGATACTTTCCTCATACAAATTCCTGTTGATACAAAGGAACTTCAGTCACGTAGCAACCCGGTTATGGTTATCAGTTTAGCCTATAGTACTCCCTTATTTCCCTTCTGCTTACAAGGATGCAAGTAATAAGACTATTTCTGCTATTTTTTCTCAATTAAAATGAAGTAAATAGAAACATAAGCTTTTTAACAATAATTTGTTGCAGCCATGTAGAGAAAGTAATGTGAATGGAACACATCAGATTTATTTTCATATTCATGTCATAAAATTTCAAAACGCTTCATTGAATATGAATATCAGAAAGTGAGTTTGACGAAGATGGCAGACTTTTAGTGTCTTTGAACTCAAAGGGATAAATACGAGGTACGCCCAGAAAGCAAGTTCCGTTTGGAAATAAAATTAAATTGTGTACAGATACAGAATAATGATTTATTGCACAAAATTGTACAACTCTTAAACTACTTTTCCACATAACTGCCGAAATTTTGCAGACATTTGTCATAGCGTGGCACAAGTTTTTGTATACCTTCTTCATAGAAGTTTGCCGCCTATGTCTTCAAAAAGTTGGAAACATTTTCTTTCAGTTCTTCGTCATTGTTGAAGTGTTGACCGCCAAGGAAAGACTTGAGATGAAAGTCGCTAGGAGCGAGGTCAGGGCTGTACGGAGGATGGTCAAACACGTCCCAGCCAAATCCCTGTAGGAGGTTTTTCGTCACATTTGCTGTGTGTGGTCGTGAAGTAAAACAACACCTTTTGACAGCAATCCTCGGCGCTTATTCGGTATTGCGTGGCGCAATTTACTAAGTGTCTCGCAATAAACATCTGCTTTGATTGTTTGACCACGCGGTAAGAAATCAATGAGTAAGATACCTTTCCAGTCCCAGAATACTCAGCACATCATTTTTCGAGGTGTCAAGATTTGCTTCGGCTTAACCTTTGCTGGGGATGAAGTGTGCATCCATTCCATTGATTGCCGCTCACTTTCAGGGGTGTCGTAAGAAACCCAAGTCTCATCTCCTGTGACTATCTGTGTCAGAAATTCTTCACCGTCTTCATCATAACGGGTTAAAAACTGAAGTGCACTACCCATCCGTTTTGTTTTGTGTTGCTCAGTAAGAATCCAACGTGAGCAAAGTTTACGAAATTTCAGTTTTTCGGTAACAATTTCAAGAATTAGTGATCGTGAGCTTTGGGGAAATTCCATAGCGAGAGCACTAATTGTAAACTTGCGGTTTTCCTGGATCTTGTCATCAATCGCGTGAACCAGTTCTTCTGTAACCAAAGATGGACACCCACTTCGTTCTTCGTCGTGCACTTCACTACGTCCTTCATTGAACTGTCGGTCCCATCTTCTCACCATTGAATCACTCATCGCATTTTGTCCGTAAACTTCGCAAATTTGCCGATAAATTTCAATTGGTTTCACTTTCCTAGCATTCAGAAAACGAATCACAGATCTGATTTCACAAGCGGCGGGATTTTCAATCAACACCGACATTGTAAACAAGCACAACAAAGCGTATGTGGTGACAGCGATCTCAAAATGGCGCACGTTTCTTTTCCTTGATACAGAGCGTCTACTGCGCATGTGCGGAACTGCGATCGCAGCGCTGCAGCGGAGATAAATTGAAACGGAACTTACTTTCTGGGCGTACCTCGTATATTTAATATATTTTAAAATGTGTTATTTTAGAGGGTTGTTGTGTATTGCTTATAACTAATTTCCTCATATTTCTCTGAATCTTTAACAAATTATGTTTTTACTTTCTCTACCATATACATAGTAGGTATAGGTAGAGAAGATATACCGAAATTTCACTGAAAGTGCGCGTATTGGAGTCTATTGAATCCAAAAAGACATTTTTATAAAAAAAAATTCGTATGTGCCTCTGTGTGTCAGTATTTCCGTGTCTGTGAACTGTATAACTTAAAATCGACTAAAGTCCATTAAATACCAAATTTTGGTATCTAATTTCAGCGTCTAATAAGGATGCAATAAAAATACTTTCAAGAAAAAACCTCTACCACAAACCCCTTTTACATGGAACATTTTTCGAAAATTTAGATCTTTTCCAAAATATCTCTTAACTATTTTGATTAAAAAACCATATGCTTAAGATATTTTCATGACAAATGAAATGTATATATTGCATTTTCTGGGAATAGCATATGAAGTGTTATTTATTCTGGATGACTTTCAATAACTGGAACTCCATAAGAGATAGACAAAAATTTACTGTCTAAAAAATGTAGATCTCCTCAATCTACAATTTAATTCAATGAGATTTATTTTATGGAGTTGGCTATTTTTGAGATATTCCTTATTTGTTTTGATTTTACAATACTTATACTTTGCTCTAATTGGAAAATGTCATTCGATTTTCTTATGACTTTATTCCTAACCATGCAAAGAGAACTGAATTTCAGTATCGTTGACCAATTGTGAAAGTGTGTTGTAGAACAGGTAGAGAAAGTTATGTGAATGGGACGCATCAGATTTTTGGTGTTATATTCACCCAACCGGGTATTTTTGGAATCTAGAAACTCACAAAAATGTTTAGCCATACTCCATCCAATTCCTATTTTCAACCTCTAACATACCTACAAATCATCATTCTTTGTCTTATTTAGAGCAAACTTTATAAGTTAATACTGTAGGATTCAATGAAAAGTATAAGCTACTTTATAACTTCTACCATATTTTCCAAATCTGACGTAGAAATCTATACTGTTCATATCATTTAGTCAAAATATTGTATAGCTACGAGGGTCGGACCTCACACAGATATGGCGCCACTAGGCCAGTTAGACGGTAGACTAGCTTGTATCCATAGTTACCTTGTTTAGTTTTTGAATGACAGCATTTTAAACAAGACAAGTTTAGAATTTTCACGATAATGGAGGATTTGGAAAAACGAGCAATGATTAAGTATTTCCATTCGAAAGGCTTAACGCTTAAATAAATCAAGAAGAAAATGGGCAGTATATTGAAAGAGTCTGCCCCTTCATATCCAATAATTAATAGGTGGTTACAGAGTTTAAAATGGGACGTATGAGCACTAGTGATGAGCGTCACTCTAGATGCCCTGTAGAAGTAACTCCAGAGATCATTGAAAAAAATGCACCGTTTAGTATTTGAAAACCTCAGATTAAAGTTGTTTAAATAGCAGAGGCTGTAAACATATCAAAAGAATGTGCAAGTAGTATTTTAAGTAATGTTTTGGACTTTCACAAGGTCTGTGCAAGATGGGTGCCGAGTTTGTTGACACCTGAACAAAAGTTGCAAAGAAAAACTGTTTCTGTTAAGAATGTGGAGATCTACCGTAAAAATCTTCGTGAATTTTTGAGACGGCTTATTACCATGGATGAAACTTGGATACATCACTACACTCCAGAAAGAAGATCACAGTCAAAATAGTGGATTGCGCCAGGTGAACCAACTCCAAGAAATGCAAAGTCAATTTTGTCAGCTAACAAGGTTATGACGAGTGTTTTCTGGGATGCACAGGGAATTTCTTGATTACTTGGAAAAGGGTAAAAGTATCACTGGTGACTACTAATCAAGCTTACTGCAACGTTTGAGTGATGAGGTGAAAAGAAAAAGACCTCATTTGGCAAAAAACAAAAAAAACAAAAAATCTTGATTCATCACGACAATGCTCCGGCCCATCGTTCAGTCATTGCAATGGGGAAAATGTGCGAATTAAGTTCGAAATACTTAAATGTCCACTCTATTCGCCAGATCTAGCACTCAGTGTGTACTACCTGTACCCAAGCCTCAAAAAATTTCTTGGAAGACGAAGATTTCACACTATCGAGGAGGTTATTGTGCGGTAAACAGCTCTTTTGAGGAACTCGATAAATTGCACTACAGAGATTGTTTCATTAAATTAGAACACCGATATGACAAATGTATTAGCCTTTCTGAAGATTAAATTGAGAAATAAAGTAAAAAACAAAATTTTAAATGCTTTTTTTAATTGAGAGGCCTGGCACTTATCAGCCGACCCTAGTATATACAGATTACGTTTAAACTTCATTCTTAGTTTTAATTATATAGTACCTACTCGAAAGTGTAAAAGCTATCCTTACTTGAAATGCATTCCTTATAGATAAAACTGTACTGCTTGATTCATCAGGGCTATACCATTGACCATTTAAAACTCCTGTTTAAAAGGGGATTCGAAATTATTGTTGTCGCTAAGTTGGTACAACTTTCCTCTATACCCACGCGGAGTTTGATCGTCATCTGTCATCTAGTTTGTTTACAGTGCACCATTTTGTTAGTTCATATCAAAGGTGATTTGGGATTTTACGATGGATACAAATATTGAACAAAGAATCTGTCTCAAATTTTGCATTGCAAATTGTATTTCGTGTGCCGAATCGCTGAAAATGTTACTGAGGGCTTACGGTGAATCTACTTTATCAAAAACACGTGCATATGAGTGATACAGTGCATTCAAAAGTGGTCGAGATGTGGTGGAAGATTTGCCTCGCTCTGGTCGGCCATCAACGGTTTCAACTGAACTGAACATCGCTAAATAGAAGAAAATTGTGTCTCAAAATCGTCATTTATGGCTGAGAGAGATTGTCGCTGAACTTTCTGTGTCTCACGAATCAATTCGTACCATTTTAAACGATTATTTGGGAATGACACGAGTTGCAGCTCGGTTAGTTCCGAAAGACTTGAATTCTCTACAAAAACTCAACCGCGTAAGGATTGCTGAAGACATGCTAGAACGAGCCAGCTCCAACCCCACATTCATGAAACGCATTGTAACCGGTGATGAGACGTGGATTTACGAGATTGACACTCAAATCAGTCAACAAGCTTCCGAATGGCTCCTTCCAACTGAAACGAAACCTAAAAGGGCACGTCAAACTCGATCAAAACTGAAGGTTATGTTGACAGTTTTTTTCGATTATAGCGGTGTCGTGCACTTAGAATTTTTGCCAGAAGGTCAAATGGTAAATAAAGACTATTATTTGAGCGTTATGCGGCGTTTGAGAGAATAAATACGGCGAAAAGGGCCAGATTTGTGGAATGACAACTCATGGATTCTGCACCACGATAACGCACCAGCTCACAAGACTATTATTATGAACGAATTTATGGCCAAAAACTCAACAAATTTTATCAAACAACCACCGTATTCACCTGATCTGGCTCCTGCTGATTTCTTTCTCTTTCCAAAACTCAAGTTACCACTTCGAGGCACCCGTTTTCAGTCGATAGAAGACATAAAGGAAAATTCGAGGCGACAATTGACATCGATTCCTAAAAGTGCCTACAAAAAATGTTTTGCTGATTGGATTATTCGTTGGCATAAATGTATAGTTTCAGAAGGGCCTACTTTAAAGGCGATAAAATAAAATTGGATGAATAATTCATTTTTTGTGTTTTACTGGCAAATTCCCGGAACTTTTGTGACACAGTAGTACATCACCGCTATTGGTGTTTTAAACATCTTATGTGTACAAATGACACTATTTGACCAATTTGAGCAAAACTTTGAGTGTTGCTTTAGATATAAAACAAACTACAGACCCTTACGAATTTCAGAATCACCCCGTATACTTATTTGCACCACCTTACTATTAGAATACATTAACGGAATACTAAGACAGCTAGTCGTTAATAAATATATTTTGAAGTAGTGGCTGTAGCTCGAGTTTATTGGGAGATTGGTCCCGACCAACCGGGCAGTTGGAAAGATACCTAGAGACAAGTAGACACATTAGTGCTCTCACCCAGTGTAAACACCAGAAGCACTTTAGACAAATAACTAAATTCTTAAGGAGTTTCTCTTTCTCTCCGACTGTAGACATTCTAGAACTCTGTGGAAAATCCCAGTGGCTATATATAAGAGAGTGTTCTCGCGAATATGCTAGTAAGTAGGTTGGCGAGTGCGTTTTTGGTGCGACATCAAGGACGGCTCTAGAGTATGTTTGAGACGACTGTTATGAGGAACGAGTGCTGCTCCTGCGAGAGATTAGAGATGCCTCATATTCGACTCCTCAGCGAGTGAACCATCTGAAGAAGTGACTACTTCTCGCGTATTTCATTTCGCTGCAAGCGTTGCGAAAGTGAAGTGATAACGAGTAGTGGGTGACTGGATTATGAAAATTGAACCATATCACAATAGTGACGTGACAATGACAACTTAGTGAGAACTTAGGGAAGTGACAATCAAAACTGAACATAGTACACATATACATATACACATTGTTAGCAATGAATAAGCCAATGAATGGATTTTGGTAAACCATTTTTTTTTCTATTGATTGTACTTTCAATTTTACTGTTGATTTCATAAGTTTTTTTTACTTTCTCTACACGTACATAGTGTATAGAGAAGGTATTGTATTGCACCCAAAATTCGATACCGAAATTTTACCAGAAATTCATGTTTTGGGTCCCCCTGAATCCAAAAATAGCATTTTTGGAAAAAGGTCCGTGCGCGTCTGTGTGTGTGTATCTGTGGACAGCATAGCTCAAAAACGAAAAGACTGTTAAATACCAAACTTGGTATTTAAGTTTGGTATCTTCCAAGGATGTGACATGAAGATTTTCAAGAAAATCCCCCGCCATCAACTACCCTTTACAAGGAGCTTTTTTCGAAAATTTTTATTTTCTCAAAAATGGCTCTAACGATTTTGATTAAAATATCGTATATTAAAGATATTTACCTGACAAATAATATGTATATTTTGATTTTTTTGGGAATAGCCTCTGAAGACTACTTTATTCTGGATGAACTTTACATAACTGCTAAGCCGTAAGAAATGGACAAAAAATGTAGAGCATTAAAACACACAATTTAAGTTATATAATTTTTTTTTCGATGAGTTGATCTTTTTGAGATATTCCTTGTTTTTTGTTTCAGCTTTGAAAAACTTTTACTTTTCTCAAACAGGAATTTGTCAACACGTGTTCATACAAACAAATGAACTTTAGTCACCTAGTAACCAGCTTTTGTCTTCACTTTAACCTATGATACTCCCATATTTTGCTTCTACTTACAAGGAAGCAAGTAATAAGACTATTTCTGCTCATTTTTTCTCAATTAGCATGAAGTAAATAGAAGAATAAGCTTATTAACAATAATTTGTTACACAGAAGTAGAGAAAGTCATGTGAATGGAACACATCAGGTTTTTTTCGCTTTTTTTTTTTTTTTTTTTTTCCTAGAATGAAGTTAAGATTTCGCTCTTGAATTTATTGAATCTTATAATTCAAGAGGAAAGTCTCAATTACACTCTACAGAAAAAATCTTTCCTCAGTAGACATGCTTTATTTTCACAGTTAAATAACATTAAAAACAAAGAAGTTTGAAGGACGGTTTACAAAAATTAATTCATTTTTCCATGGTTAATTATTGAATTGGTATGGACATTAATGACGTACGGAGAATAAAAGGAACGGATTTTGGAATGAATGCCTACAGAAAAAGTAAAAATAAATAATAAACAATCCTATATTGTTAGTTCTGAACTGAAACAGCAAACTGTAAACTGCAAACTGAATACAATATAGCATTCACAACACGAATCTCAGTCGCTTAAGAGTTTCTTGAAACTGGAGTGTTTATTTTCATACTGTAGAGCAATAGACACGCTGCATCCCAAAAAGCAGCTGGAGATAGCCCAGCCTTGAAAACTGCACCACGTGTAGCACAGCAAGAATCCACAGAAGTCTGTAACATCAACACAGAAGTCAGTTATCAAACATCGACTAAAAATAAACGTTCCTGTATAGCACTAAAAACAAATAGTTTTGAAAGGGAAAAGGTGTGAGTTGAGGTTAGGTGGGAGAGATGCAGCACGTGTATCACGTTGTGTGGCAAACGAGCTGGAAACATCAGCAAGACAAATGAAGAGCTAGAAGCTCTGCCAAGTTGAAATTTCCTGGCAACTGAAATTTTGTTAGGTATCAAGTTCAGTACAAAATGCACTGATCTTAGGAAACGTACATCTGTTTTACACACACGTTTTAGGAGAGACTAGCATACATGCAATGTCTACTTTGATTACACAACGGCACCCATACTGGGTTTGAATTTATATTGAGAATTTTAACAGTAGTGTTCGTAAAGTTTTAATGGAATCTGACAAGTTTCCCTGAACATACATCATATTTTGAGTTTAGAGCCAGCAAAACTAACTAGTGTATACCTCAAACTGCAATCTTTACCTCATATAAGTGACATTTATAAGTGTAATAATAATATATAATAATATTATTAATTTGATGTCTTAAAAGGTTTCAAATATATCTGTAAATTACTCTAAATTTTGAAAAATGGCATAATTAACATAGCCTGAAAGTGAAATATGTTTATTTTATTAAATTGATTCACAGAAAATTAAAAATTACTTTTTACATGAGAAAAGCGCCTAATGATTTCCCATTTGAGAAAAGTATAAATACTGTAACATTTATACCAAAAATTACCTATAACAAGCAATACCTCGGAAATGGTTAACTCCACTTTAAAAATATAACATGTATTTAATAAAAGGTGTGCATTGCAACGAGATCTACATTTTTTACTTTGTATACTACGCGGAAGTATTGTATACCACGCAAAAATTAGATGTTTAAAAAAAAAAAAACATATTTAGATAAAATGTTCGTTATGTATGTATGAGTGTGAACATCAGAACTTAAAAAGGTAGGATAAAAATGAAAAGTCGGGAAAGCTTCAGATCTCTGAAATTAGAAAGCTTCATATTAGCTTTATCAATATGTCCATAGTAAAATACAATTGGTTTGGATGGTGTCTAAACTAAATAAATATTTTTTGTGTTAACGACGCTGTAAATTACCATGACCAAATCAGCCCTGCCAGTGTGCCAGAATTTTGTCCGGCAGGAGTTCTATTACATGTCAGTAATGTACATGAAATGGGTTGGTCTGTTTTAAGCGCATTTAAAAATCATGTTTGGGCCAGTTTGAACTAGCGACCTTGGGATCAGTAAGCCAGCGCCTTACAAACTGAGGCACACAGACCAACAATGTATAAGATTACCCTACAAACAAGCATACACAATTTTTACTTTCTCTAGCCCCATATGTACGGGATAGAGAAGTATTGTATTCCACCCAAAAATTCGATACCGAGATTTCACCGGAAATACATGTTTTAGGACCCTCAGTATCCAAAAAAAGCATTTTCAGAAAAAGGTCCGCGTGTGTGTGTGTGTCCGTGTGTCTGTGAACACGATAACTCAAAAACGAAAAGTAGCTAAAATACCAAACTTGGTATTTAAGTTTAATATCTTCCAGGGATGCGACACGAAGATTTTGAGAAAAATCCTCCCAATCCAAACTACCCTTTACGTGGAACTTTTTTCGAAAATTTAGATTTTCTTAAAAAATGGCTCTAACGATCTTGATTAAAACTTCGTATATTAAAGATATTTACACCGAAAAATAAAATGTATATCTTGAATTTTGTGATAATAACATCTGAAGTCTACTTTATTCCTGATGAATTTTACGGAATTTTGTATAACTGCTAAACCTTAAGAGATGGACAAAAACTTAACACACAAAAAATGTAGAGCACTTTAAAACACACAATTTATGTTATATACATTTTTTTCGTGGAGTTGATCGTTTTTGAGTTACTCTTTTTCTTTTTTGGTTTCAGCTTTAAAACATACTTTTCTCATACAGGAATTTAACATTTCAGGTCCATACAAACAAAGAAACTTCAGTCACATAGCAACCAACTTTTGACCATTACTTAAAACCAACAGTACTCCCTTATTTCGCTTCTACTTACTAGGAAGCAAGTAATATGCTATTTCGGCTGATATTTTCTATTTTGGCTTGAAGTAAATAGAAGCTTTTTAAGAATACTTTGTTGCAGAGATATAGAAAAAGTCATGTGAATGGAACACATCAGATTTTTATATTTTTTTAATATTAGTATAGTTTATTAATCATCTGTTAACCGACACACAATGGATGTAATACGTAGTATATGTTCACAAATGTCTTTCCTGGAAGGATAGCCCAACAACTCCAAAGGTGAGAAGTCAGGTTCCAAATTTCTAGAAAACCGGTTATTGTGGTATCACTCACAAACACATTTTAGATATTGCCTAAAAGCACGAAAAGATACGGTGATTTATGTTTAGTGGCTGAGAGGTCCGGTTCCCAGTCTTCTTGCAAATTAATAGGACCAGTTTTCGAAATGGTAAACAATACGGTCTAGCCTAGTGTTTTCCCTTATTTCCCTCCTACTTATAAAGAAACTAAGAAATAAGATCGTTTCTGCTAATGTTTTACCATTAATATATATGTATTTGTTATGTATGGGATTTGATATTAAACATGTATTGGTTAGAGATATTTACTACATTATAACGGATCTTAATGATAGTGCTTGTTGTAATTTTTATAGCTTTATTGCTAAAATATTTAAAATGTCTGCACCTACATTTTTCATAGCTGCAATAGCACTGGTTCTTTCCTGATTTATTTACCTTGTCAAAGGTATTCCTATACATGAGATATATGATAAATTGTCTGCTCCAATGCCGGTGGTGTCTATGCAATATTGCTGAAAGCACGAATCATTACTTTGAAAGTAATCATTTACTCACCCCTGGCATATTTGCATTTATAAAGGACATTGTACAATTGATGCTGTTATTAAATTTACAAAGCAATGTGTTTCAAGTATTGAGAACGGCGATTAAGAAATATTCTTTCTTTGTTTAGTTTTATTAAAGCTGTTGGCACTGTTTTAGATGAATTACTGTTATTTATTCATTTTAATAGTTCGAATGATACTAGTTTGAAACGATAGTCTTATTTAAATCAAAGATGACGTATGCATTTTAATAATACAAGTTATAAATTTAAACTAAATGATATTTTTGATCTATTGGTAACTTCTATAATCATGAGAAGCTTTGAAAGTGGAAATGTTTAGAAAAGAGTTATTTGATGTAAAGGATGCCTTTATTACTTTCTCTATACGCACTATGTACATGGTGTATAGAGAATGTATTGCACTCCACCAAAAAATTCGATACCGAGATTTCACCGGAAATACATGTTTTATGGTCCCCTGTATCCAAAAAAAGTATTTTAAGAAAAAGGTCCGTGTGTGTGTGTGTCCGTGTGTCCGTGTGTCTGTGAACACGATAACTCAAAAACGAAAAGTCGGTAAAATACCAAACTTGGTATTTAAGTTTAGTGTCTTCCAGGGATGCGACACGAAGATTTTGAGAAAAATCCCTCCACCCCAAACTACCCTTTACATGGAACCTTTTTCGAAATTTTTGATTTTCTAAAAAATGGATCTTAGATTTTGATTAAAATGTCGTATATTAAAGTTATTTACCTTACAAATAAAATGTATATTTTGAATTTTCTGGGAATAGCCTCTGAAGACTACTTTATTCTGGATGAATTTTTCATAACTACTAAACCGTAAGAGATGGACAAAAACGTAACCCACAAAAAATTTAGAGCACGTTAAAACACACAATTTATGTTATATACATTTTTTTCGTGGAGTTGATCGTTTTTGAGATATTCCTTTTTCTTAGTTTCAGCTTTGAAAAACTTGTACTTTTCTCATTCAGGAATTTGTCAACTCCTGTCTATACAAACAAAGGAACATCAGTCACATAGCAACCAGCTTTTGGCTTTCACTTTAACCTATGGTACTCCCTTATTTCGCTTCTACTTACAGTAAAACAAGAAATAAGACTATTTCTGCTAATTTTTCTCGATTAGTATGAAATAAATAAAAGATAAGCTTATTAACATCAATAATTTACAGAGATATAGAGAAAGTCATATGAATGGAACACGTCAGATTTTTTTAAGGTGTGACGTATTTTTGCCGTAGTAAGCTTTATCCAACCTTCTTATTTGGTAGCTTGGTACAAATCAACGAGAATGAAGGCGCTTAACAGACATTTTAAATCAAATTCAAGATCTACAGTAAAACATGACAGTATCTCAAATATGCTGTATTTTAATAAAAATCTTCAGACCTTTCTTTGAGATATTAAAACACAACAAAAATATTTCAGATAAAGTGTAACAAAAATGTTATCACAGTGTGATCGACAGCACATTAACGCAGATAAAACAATATATTACCACCACCACTACTTTCCTGCCAGTTAGTGGATACAAGCCTCAAGCGCGAATCTTTTTTCAACACCCTTAGGTAAATGACTTATTTGGAATTGAGAAAATTCCCTTGAAATTTTCAACTCCCGTCCTTAATAAATGCAGAATTTAAATAGAAATATAGCTAGTTATTTACTCAATGGTGGTAGTGCCGGAAAAGCTCACGTCCATTTTTTTCGGGAATGGGGAGTCACAATAGTTCTGTGTTCACTCGCAAAGGCGTTTTTGGCGTTTCGTGACCCGGGGGACTACGAAATTCAATGTTTCACTGTAAACAGTTGTGTAAAGCACATGCAGGTGTGGGTTTGTGTGGGGGGGGAGGAGGGCCAGCGCGCACGATAGAGTTAAAATAACAAAAGGCAAAAAACCTAAATTAAAAAATATAAGAAAATATAAAGCGTCTAAGACTAAGACATAAAAGTAAAGTAATTCAGTTAAATCTTGTTATCGTATTTTATGGGTGGAATTTGGTACTCTTTCATTATGCGATATTGGGTAAGAAAAGGTTAAAGAAAACGTGTGTTACAATAATACGATCTCTGTACACTGTTATTAATTATTTTCATATATCTCTCTCTCTCAATGTTTATTTACTATTTACTTCCTGTTAACCATAACCAGAAATGGATTCAATTCACGGTTTTTATCAAGTACTATTACACAAATTATATACTTTAACGAACTCTACATTTTCCTAAAAAGTTTTGCCCTATATTTAGACAGATGTAAACTTACATAAAACTTCGTAACATCTTATGAAGGAGACTTCACGGCTATTCACAAAAAAGCTATGTGAAAATTGCGTTTGTCTTGTTAATATCTCAAAGATGAAGATAAATTTTAATTCGAAATCCTTAGAGAATTGTTTGAGAAAATGAGAAATTACAAGGGTGGTTTAGGATGGGGATTTTTTTTCTTTCTTTCTTTTTTAACAACTTGGTCTCACACGCATAAAGAATTTCTGACTCAAATATGAAAAATAATATTTGTCCGGCGTTACTTTCTCCAGCCCGCATGTACAATGTCATAGTGGATAGAGAAAGTATTGTATTCCACCAAAAAATTCGATGTCGAGATTTCACTGGTAATATGTTTTGGGGCCCCCTGAGTCCGAAAAAAGCATTTTTAGAAAAATGTCCATGTGTGTCTGTGTGTATGTCTGTGGACAGCATAGCTCAAAAACGAAAAGGCCATTAAATACCAAACTGGGTATATAGGATAAGTATCTTCTGAGGATGCGACACGAAGATTTTCAAGAAAATCCCCTCACTACAAACTACCCTTTATATGGAAAAAATTTCGAAAATTTTGATTTTCTCAAACATAGCTCTAACGTTTTTGATTAAAATTTCATATGTTCATGATTTTTACATCCCAAATAAAATGTATATCTTCAGTTTTCTGGGAATAGCATCTGAGAACCTCTTTATCTTGGATAAGTTTTGCCAAATGTTTCTTAACTGCTAAACCGTAAGAGATAGACAAAAGCTTACTGCACAAAAAATGCAGAACTTGCCAAAACACACAACATATGTCCTTTACGTTTTTGGTGTAGAGGTAACGGTTTCTGAGACATTCCTTATTATTGGTTTCATTTGTATAGTACTTATACTTTTCTCAAACAGGAAGTATCCGTTTTTCTTTTGTTCTACTCCTGGCCAAGCAAAGAAGCGATTTGCAATGACAATCGCATAACGACAGCTTTTTAAACATTTGACTATCCCCTTAGCCTAGTGCATACGCTTAGTTCCCTTCTACTTATAAAGAACTAAGTAATAAGAACATTCTCTAATGTTTATCTTATTACCATGGTGTAGAAGGAACAACAATCTATTGTAAGAAGTTTGTAGAGCAGCTAGAGAAAGTCATGTGAGTGTAACACATAAGATTTTTTTAGATATACTGTTCATACACAGACCAGCTTTTAAATATGCTCTTTTTGTTTAGTAGATCTTATATTGATGAAATCTGCATTCTGAATTTTTGTGTAGAATGCAGCATTCTTTATAGCTACGTATAAAGAAGGAAATAAATACACATTTTCTTCTTTAATTCAAGATCTTACAATTGAATGGGTGCCCATGCATAAACATCCTGCCTGACGCAAACCGAGCAAGAGTTGCCAAAGAATTGTTGGAATGCTGATGTCAAAATGAGATTATGATGAAAATGTTCGGTTTTCATTCGGTTCAGAAGGACGTGTTTCATACAAGTCATTGACACAGATACCATGCCAGTGTGCAACAAAGCGTTTTGTTAGCTTAGCGGAAGGATGATACTTTGATTTTAGTTTCATTTTTACATAGATGCTATATAGATCCTGTCAAATCCAGGAACTCAGCGCAACAACATTCCAAACATTTCTAGTTTCCACATAAAACGGCGGTAATAATTAAAAAAAAAACCTGATGTGTTCCATTCACACGACTTTCTCTACATCTTAGCAAAAAATATTATTAAAAAGCTTATGCTTCTATTTACTTCATGCTAATCGAGAAAAAAATTAGCAGAAATAGTGTTATTACATGCTTCCTGTAAGTAGAAGTGAAATAAGGGAGTACCATAGGTTAAAGTGCTATTCAAAAGTTGGTTGCTATGTGACTTGTTTGAATGAACAGGAGTTGAAAAATTCCTGTATGAGAAAAGTATGTTCAACTCCACGAAAAAATGTATATAACATAATGTGCACTACATTTTTTAAATTTTTTGTGTGGTAAGTTTTTGTCCATCTCTTACGGTTTAGCAGTTACGCAAAATTCCGTAAAATTCATCCAGAATAAAGTAGTCTTCAGAGTATTTCCAGAAAATTCAAGATATACATTTTATTTGTCAGGTAAATACCTTATTTTAACCAAAACCGTTAGAGCCATTTTTCAGAAAATCAAAATTTTCGAAAAAAGCTCCATGTAAAGGGTAGTTGGTGTTGGGGTGGTTTTCTTGAAAATATTCGTGTCGCATCCTTGGAAGATACTAAAATCTAAATACCAAGTTTGGTTTTTAATGGACTTTTGGTTTTTGAGCTATGATCCACACAGACATACACACACATACACACACGGACATTTTTCTAAAAATTCTTTTTTTGGATTCATGTATTTCCGGTGAAATCTCGGTATCGAATTTTTGGGTGCATTACAATACCTTCTGTATACACTATGTACATAGCACGTGTAGAGAAAGTAAAAAATATATGCTCCAAGACTTGGAGGAAATTTAAAAGTATGATGTATGCCTACACCTCTCTAACAGATTATTGTTAAAAAGCTTCTTCTTCTATCTACTTCACGCTAATCAAGGGGAAAAAATGCAGAAATATTCTCATTACTTGATTTCTTATAAGTAGGAGGGAAATAAGAAAATAACTATGCTAAATCGATAGTTAAATCTTTTAAACGCTGGTTTCCATGTGGTTGAAATCCATTTATATGCATCGCCATGAGTTCAATTCTCGTATGAGAAAAGTTTTAAACAAGGAATATTTCAAAAATTGTCAAAATAGCATAAATTGTGTGTTTTGATGAGATCTGCATTTTGTTGTGTAATTTTTACCTTCTCTAGCCCCGTATGTACAATGTACATAGGGATACAGAAGTACTGTATTCCACCCAAAAATTCGATGTTGAGATTTCACCGGAAATATATGTTTTAGGGTCCCCTGTATCCAAAAAAAAAAAACATTTTCACAAAAATGTCCCTGTGTGTGTCCGTGTGTCTGTGAACACGATAACTCAAAAACGAAAAGTCGGTAAAGCACCAAACTTGGTATTTAAGTTTAGTATCTTCCAGGGATGCGACACGAAGATTTTGAGAAAAATCACCCCACCCCAAACTACCCTTTACATGGATCTTTTTTCGAAAATTTTGATTTTCTTAAAATAGCTCTAACGATTTTGATTAAAATATCGTATGTTAAAGATATTTAGCTAACAAATAATATGTATATCTAGAATTTTCTGGGAATAGCTTCTAAAGACCTGTTTATTCTGGATGAATTTTGCTTAATTTGGCATAACTAGTAAGCTGTAAGAGATAGACAAAAACT
This sequence comes from Hymenopus coronatus, assembly GCA_030762935.1. NCBI lineage: Eukaryota > Metazoa > Arthropoda > Insecta > Mantodea > Hymenopodidae > Hymenopus > Hymenopus coronatus. Next base: position 139,685,938 of record CM060882.1, read on the forward strand.
TACTATACAAAAAATGTAGATCTTGTTAAAATACACAAGTTATGTCATATACATTTTTCTAGTGACGCTCACAGTTTTCGAGGTATTCATTGACATTAGTTTCAATTGTGAAGTATTTATACTTTGTCAGACAGGAGTGTGCGGTTTTCTTTTATTCTACTCCTGGCCAAGAAAAGAAGGGATTTGCAATGACAATCACATAACGACCGCTTTTAAAACATTTGACTTCGACTTTAGCGTAGTGTATTCCCTTATTTTCTTCCTACTTATAAAGAAATAAGTAATAAGAACAGTGTGCTGAATACCTCGATTAACAAGATGTAGAAAGAAGAATAATCTTATGTAAGTAGTTTGTAGAACGGCCAGAGAAAGTTATGTGAGTGTAACACATAAGATTTTTTTTTGTCTCTTATGGTTTACCAGTTATGTAAAATTCAGCAAAATTCGTCCAGTATAAAGAGGTCTTCAGAGGCCATTACAGAAAATTCATGATTACATTTTATTTCCCATGCATATGTCTTTAATATACATTATTTTAATCAAAAACATTACAGCCAATTTTGAGAAAATAAAAAGCTTTTAAATTCTTTCCATGTAAAGGGCAATTTGAGGTGGAAGATTTTCCTCAAAATATTCGTGTCGCATCCTTGGAAGATACTAAACTTAAATACCAAGCTTGGTATTTTACCGATTTTTCGTTTTTGACTTATCGTGTTCACAGGCACACGGACACACCCGGAGGGGAGTGCAATATCTTCTCTTTCTACGCACCATATACTATGTAGAGAAAGTAAAAAACAGATATTATGCGTTACATTCACATGAATTTCTCTAAAACTTTGTAACAAATTATTATTAAAACGCTTATTCTTCTGTCTACTGAACTTAAATACCAAATTTTTTGAGCACGTTCACGAACACACTGAAGACCTATTTCTAAATTTTTTTATATACAGAGTACTCTAAAAGGTGTATTATCGGTGAAATCTCGATATAGAATGTTTGGGTGGAGTGCGATATCTTCTCTCTACATACCATGTAATTTTTATAGTGTTTAACGCCCACTTTTACTACTCATGGCACCGCAGGCGATGACACAGATGATACATGAAATAAAGCTGGAACTCCAGTGGAATAGGATTGCTGGAGAAACCAGAGAACCCGGAGAAAACCTGCCCCTGCGCCGCTTTTTCCATCAGAAATCCCACATGCGATCGCCTGAGATGTTTCAGGACAGAAGGACAAAGAGACGCTGTTCGGTAGATTGCGGCTGGATGATGGCGCGGTTGCGGGACTCGCCTTCTGGTTCTTCAGACTAAAACCTCTTCAGAGATCCCCGGAGTCTTGGTTATCGTGGGTTGGGCTCCAGTAGCGCTCAATCTGAAACCATTCCACGCTTGCGTCTGTCATCCAAATCTGGTCGCCCTTCAGGTCTCTCCCCTCATCCCTCCTTCCCTAGTCACGTAAGTCGCAAAGGACCCCTAGGATGTACGCGCGGTGCTCTGCCCCAATGACTTGGGACCGGAGACCTTCGAAAGTTGATCTTAATCCTAATATCCTAGATGTTCTGTTAAACGGCTGTTAAATATTTTTTGAAAGTGTATTTCATACCCTTAGAAAATAACCCAAAAAATTAACAATGGACAAATCTGAATTGCAGCATTCACATGGCTTTCTCTTTCCTGTTCTACAAACAAACTATTCTTACAAAAGATTATTCTTCTAAGTCACAATTTGCAGAAATTTCTTATACTTAGTTTCTTGTAAGTAGAAGGGAAATAAGGGAATATACTAGGCTAAAGCGATAGTAAAATCTTTTAAAAGTAGTCTTTATGCGATGAAATTGAAATTCGGTGTCTTTGCATGTCCAGAAGTGAAGTAAATGAATAAAGAATGTCGACTTCACGTTTGAGAAAAGTGTAAGTATTTTAAATTTGAAACCAATAACAAGAAATATATAGGAAATGCAAAAAGAATGTGATATATCCTGTGCTTTAATGATATTTATATTTTGGGTATATTTTGTCTATCTCTTACGGTTTATTCCCAGAATATATATTTTATTTGTCACAAGAGCATCTTAAATAATGTTGTTTTAATTAAAACCGCTGTTTCATGTACGGGATAGTTTAGGGTGGGGGATTTGCTTGAAAATCTTCGTGTCTAAACCCTGGAAGATTATCGTTCATAGACAGGTAAACAGACACACAAACACATTCATGGAACTTTTTAAAAATATTTCTTTTTTAATTCAGTTTCTTAGTACGGGATTAAAACTTAATAACAACTGTTTTAAAATTTAAGGCGTGCCTTTATAAACTAAACGTACGAGTAAATTCGCCTATAGTACTGCTATAGATAAACATTGTTTGGAGAAGGTTATGTTCTTGTTTTAAATCAAAATTTCAAAGTATGCAATGACCTGTTTGTAATTATATATACCACATTAATCGCTGACAACTGTTCGACTTGTCAGAACGCTTTCATCTGTCAGAACTAGCGGCCTGTGTGTGTAACGTGCTGCATAGCAAGTAGGCGGACAATCTCGCTGGTTTCCAGTCAAACGGAGCCGCTGCGAGACGAGGTGATCCATAATGAGGAAGTGATGGTGATATGAGAACTAAAGAGCATAACATGTGCTTGCATTTGGCGCAGCCACATGGTCAAAAAGAAAAAAAAAAACAGAACGACTGCAGCCAGAAGCGTACTTGGGTTAGTTCATTTTGTGTTTAGTTAGGAATAGCTCAAGGTAATGCAATAATCTAAAAGCTGCACTGGCAATAAACGCTGCCAGCTGTTGCTGATTTAAAGAAAAACGTTTGCGGTGGCTTAACATCAAAGGGGTTTTGACAATATCTACTCTGTAAAATATACATATGTGATTGCTAATTTGAAGATTTTAAAGAAACTGACTTGTCCAAGGGAAGATTCTTTCTTTCTTCATAAGTCTGATTAATTTTACTCATAATAATGTATTCCTAAAAAAAACATTTAAATACAATCGGAGAGGTTATTAGAGATTGGAGCAGTTCCGGGAGTCCTTATTGCCAAAAATAGAAAGTATTAAACAAACAAATAAAAAGTGTTCTGTATAAATTCTACTCTAAACAGCAACTGCATTCAGAAAAATCTGATGTGTAACATTCACATGACTTTCTCTATATCCCTGCTACAAATTATTCTTAAAAAACTTATTCTATTTACTTCATGCTAATCAGAAAAAAAAATTAGCAGAAATAGTCTTATTACTTGCTTCCTTGTAAGTAGAACCGAAATAAGGGACTACCATAGGTTAAAGTGATAGTCAAAAGCTGGTTACTATGTCAATGAAGTTCCTTTATTTATATGGATAGGAGATGACAAGTTCCTGTATAGAAAAGTATACGTTTTTCATAGCAGAAACCAAAAATAAGGAATGACTCAAAAACGACGAACTCCGCGAAGAAAACGTATATATCATAAATTGTGTGTTTTAATGTGATCTACATTTTTTGTGTAGTAAATTTTTGTCCATCTCTTACGGTTTAGCAGTTATTCAAAATTCAGTAAAATTCATCCAGAATAAACTACTCTTCAGAGGCTATTCCCAGAGAAATCAAGATATACATTTTGTTTGTCAGGTAAATATCTTTGATATAAAATTTTTAATCAAAATCGTTAGAGCCATTTTTGAGAAAATCAAAATTTTCGAAAAAAGTTCCATGTAAAGGGTAGTTGGGGGTGGGGGGATTTTTCTCAAAAGCTTCGTGTCGCATCCCTGGAAGACACTAAACTTAAATACCAAGTTTGGTATTTTACCGACTTTTCGTTTTTGAGTTATCGTGTTCACAGACACACGGACACACTGACACACGGACACACACACACACACACACGGACCTTTTTGTGAAAGTGCTTTTTTTGGATATTGGGGACCCTAAAACATATATTTCCGGTGAAATCTCGGTATCAAATTTTTGGGTGGAGTGCAATACCTTCTCTATACACTATGTACATAGTGCTTATAGAGAAAGTAAAAAGTCAATCAAAATCCCCTACATGTAGCAAAAACTTGCAAAATGATCAATTGAAAATTTTTTAGCTGTTAACTGTTACAAACTTTTGGCATTTCCAGACCTAAAGTCCGAATTCCTTCTTAGTTTTTAATTTATTTTGGGACGTTTTCTCTTTTGGTATCATTTTGGTGCGTAAATTTCTTTTCACTCCATTATTGAAAGTTCGAGAACAAAAATGTTAAAAATAAGAAGCACAATTATTCAATGCATAGTTTTGATATTGCACAACAAATAATCTGGGTATTTTGAAAACTATATGTATTTGAAATGGACGGACAAAACGAAACTTTGAGAAAAATTAATCCGATATAGAGAACATATATTAAAACACATCATTTTTAGAAACAAGGACACACTATTAAAAGGAAAATCATATCGTAAACTCACACTACCTTTACTATTACCTTTTGACAAGAATTTCTTATACTTTATATACTGTCCAAATGAAAGATGAATTTTCTATCCATTTTATCTTAATCACTTTAAGTATTTACTTAAACACATTAAGGCTTATGGAATTAGTCATTATTTATTCTTCCAGATTACCAGTTGTGGAAACGACATCAGCTATCTCAAGTTGACTTTTGTTTGTAATGAGCTCATGAAGTTTGCATGGATTCAAATACTCATACATATGAGCAATTCTGTTCAGCAAAGGAAAGTTGAACGCAGAAACCAACAAATATTTGAAAAATGACAAGAGCTACAAAAATCTGACGTGCTCCATTTACATGACTTTTACTACTTGGTCCACAAATAAACAGTTCTTACAAAAGATAATTCTTTTAACCACATCATACTAATCGAAATTAACATTAGCTGAATGGTCTTATTACTTGCCACTAGAAGGGAATACACTAATAATGCGATAGTCAACTTTTTAAAAGCTGTCGCTATACGATTGAGATTGAAATTCGCATCTTTGCAGGGCCAAATGTAAAATAAAAGAAACACGAACATTTTCCTATTTGAGAAAAGTATAAATATTTAAAATTTAAACCAATAACAAGGAATATCTTGGAAGTAGTTAACTCTAGAAAACAATATAAATGGCACGACTTGTGTATTTTAACAAATTCTACTACATTTTTTTTGTGTTATAAGTTTTTTATATTACTTACCATTTATCAGCTATACGAAAATCATCAGAATGAAGATATCTTCTGAGGATTTTTCCAAAAAATTCGAAATATACATTTCATTTGCACTGAATACGTTAACCATGTGGTATTTTAATCAAAATCGTTAGATACATTTTTGAAAGTGAACATTTTTGAAAACTGATCCGTGTAAAGCATATCTGGTGGTGGGGAGATTTTCTTGAAAATGTTCGTGTCGCTCTCTTGAAAGATGCTTAACTTAAATACCAAGTTTTGTATTTAAAGGATTTTTCGTTTTGAGTTATGCTGTCCACATACGCGCGCACGCACACACATACGCACACAGACATGGATCCTTTCTAATTTTTTTTTTATTCTGGATGTCTCAAAACACATATTCCCGGTGAAATCTCGGAATTGAATTTTTGAGTGGAATACAATACCTTGTCTATCTGCTATGTACATTATACACATGTGCTAGAAAAAGTAAAAATCTGATGTGTACCATTCACATGGCTTTCTCTATATCCCTGCAACAAATTATTCTTAAAGAGCTTATGCTTCTATTTACTTCATGCTAATCTAGAAAAATCTGATGTGTTCCATTCACATGACTTGCTCTATATCTCTGTAAATGATTATTGTTAATACTCTTATCTTTTATCTATTTCATGCTAATCGAGAAAAACTAGCAGAAATAGTCTTATTTCTTGCTTTATTGTAAGTAGAAGCGAAATAAGGGAGTACCATAGGTTAAAGTAAAAGCCAAAAGCTGGTTGCTATGTGACTGGTGTTCCTTTGTTTGTATGGACAGAAGTTGACAAATTCCTGTATGAGAAAAGTATGTTTTTCAAAACTGAAACCAAGAGAAAGGAATATCTCAAAAACGATCAACTTCACGAAAAAAATGTGTATAACATAAATTGGTGTTTTAACGTGCTCTACATTTTTTGTAGGTTAATTTTTTGTCTATCTCTTACTGTTTAGTAGTTATGAAAAATTCATCCAGAGTAAAGTAGTCTTCAGGGGCTATTCCCAGAAAATTTAAAATATACATTTTATTTGTCAGGAAAATGAGTTTAATATACGATATTTTAATCAAAATCGTTAGAGCTATTTTTTAGAAAATCAAAATTTTCAAAAAAAGTTCTATGTAATGGGTAGTTTGGGGTGGGGGATTTTTCTCAAAATCTTCGTGTCGCATCCCTGGAAGATACTAAACTTAAATACCAAGTTTGGTATTTTACCGACTTTTCGTTTTTGAGTTATTGTGTTCACAGACACACGGACACACTGGCATACGGACACACACACGCGGACCTTTTTCTGAAAATATTTTTTTTTGGACACAGGGGACCCTAAGACATATATTTCCGGTGAAATCTCGGTATCGAATTTTTTGGTGGAGTGCAATACATTCTCTATACACTATGTACATAGTGCGTATAGAGAAAGTAAAAATTACTCAACAGATATTTTATATTACAATAAACGCTGTAGCTTTCCTGCAGTAAGCCTTTGTTTCGCTCTTATAGTTTTCCATTTAAAAAAATATATACAAAATGCAATTATAGTGGAGGATGCTTCACAGACTATTAACAAAAAACTTAATATATGCATTTGATGTGTTCTTCAATATCTCAAAAATATCACATTATAATAAAAATTAAAAATATTATGTGTTCCATTCACATGACTTTCTCTACATCTCTGCAACAAATGCTAATCTAGAAAAACAAAAAGCAGAAAGTCATACTACTTGCTTCTTGTAAGTAGAAGCGAAATAGGGACTACCATAAGTCAAAGTGATAATCAAAAGCTGGTTGCTATGTGGCCGAAGTTCCTTTGTATGGACAGGAGTTGACAAATTCCTGTATGAGAAAAGTATAAGTTTTTCACAGCTGAAACCAAAAACAAGGAATATGTCAAAAACGATCTACTCCACGAAAACAAATTATATAACATAAATTGTGTGTTTTAATGTACTCTACATTTTTTGTATGGTAAGTTTTTGTCTATCTCTTACGGTTTAGTAGTTATGCAAAATTCCGTAAAATTCATCCAGAATAAACTACTCTTCAGAGCCTATTCCCAGAAAATTCAAGATATACATTTTATTTGTGAGGTAAATATCTTTAATATACGATATTTTAATCAAAATCGTTAGAACCATTTTTGAGAAAATCAAAATTTTCGAAAAAAGTTCCATGTAAAGTGTAGTTGGGGGTGTGTGATATTTTCTTGAAAAACTTCATGTCGCATCCTTGGAAGATACCAAACTTAAATACCAAGTTTGGTATTCAATGGTCTTTTCGTTTTGGAGCTATGTTGTCCACAGACATACCGACATACACATGTACACATACACGGACCTTTTTGTAAAAATGCTTTTTACTTTCTCTAGCTCCATATGTACAATGTACATAGGGATAGAAAAGGTATTGTAATGCACCCAAAAATTCGATACCGACATTTCACCGAAAATATATGTTTTGGGGTCCCCTGAGTCCGAAAAAAAGCATTTTTAAAAAAATCTGATGTGTTACACTCACATTACTTTCTCTAGCTGCTCTACAAAGGTCCTACAAAAGATTATTCTTCTTTGTACACAATGCTAATCAAGAAAAATGTTAGCAGAATGTTATTACTTAGTTCCTTATAAGTAGAAGGGAATGCACTCTGCTAAAGTGATTGTCAAATGTTTTAAAAGCTATCGTTATGTGATTGTCATTGCAAATCACTTCTTTGCCTGGCCAGAAGTAGAGTAAAAGAAAAGCAGACACTTCCTGTGTGAGAAAAGTTTTAAGTACTTCACAATTGAAACCAATAACAAGGAATATCTCGAAAACGGTTACTTCCACAACAAAAACGTAAAGGACAAAGGTGTGTGTTTTGTCATGGGGTACATTTTTTGTGCAGTACGTTTTTTTTTCTATCTCTTACGATTTAGCAGTTAAGCAACATTTAGCAAAATTCATCCAGAATAAAGAGGTCTTCAGAGGCTATTCCCAAAAAATTCGAGATATGCATTTTATTTCGGATATAAATCTCTTTAATATACGGGATTTTAATCAAAATCGTTAAGAGTCATTTTTAAGAAAATCAAAATTTTCGAAATTTTTTCCATGTAAAGGGTAGTTTGTGGCGGGGGATTTTTTTGAAAATCTTCCTGTCGAATCCTTGGAAGATACTAAACCTAAATACCAAGTTTGGTATTTAACAGTCTTTTTGTTTTGGGGCTATGCTGTCCACAGACACACTCACACGGACCGTTTTTTAAAAATGTTTTTTAGGACTCAGGGGACCCTAAAACATATATTTCCGGTGAAATCTCGGTATCGAATTTTGGGTGTATTATAATAGCTTCTCTACATTGTACATATGGGGCTAGAGAAAGTAAAAAGGTCCGTATGTGTGCATGTGCGTGTGCATGTGCGTGTGCGTGTGCATGTGCGTGTGTGTCTGTGTCTGTCTGTCATATATATATATATATATATATATATATATATATATATATATATATATATTTTTAAAAGAGATAATATTTCTGAAATATTCCCTGTTATTGGTTTTAATTTTAAAATACTCAAACATGAGGTCCTCATCCATTTCACATCGCTTTGATTTTACTCCTGCTCATGCAAAAAGAACCAAATTTTCAATGATAATAATTGCTTAGCAACAGATTTTAAAATATTAGACTATTGATTTAACCTAGTGCATTTCATTAGTTCTCTTCTACTCACAAGGAACTAAGTAATAAGGTATTGGTAAGGTTTATCTTGATAAGCGTGATGTAGATAAAAGAATATAATTTGTTTGCAGAGCAGATAGGAAAAGTCATGTGAATGGAACACATCAGACTTTTTTCGCCAGTGATGGGTGTTTCCAAGAAAAACATTGAAGAGATAAAAATTGCACATTTATGTAAATTAGTTAATTTATTATTAAATATCAAATTATGCAAAAAGTTAGATACATAATAGGTATTATTTGTGATTCTAATTTGTAAATAATTTTCCTTTTCATTTTCTCTCTTTTCTTTTTCATGGCAATAGTATTTGTAACTTTTTGGTCTATGTAAGTAAAGTATAATATTATAAATTTATTATCACTCAAAATGAATATTTTTTATCTGAGCCCGCCCTTGTGGATATAATGCAGTAAGCCCAGATGGGACGAAAAAAACTAATATTAGAGGTTATATTAATAGTTAAATAGGTAGGAGTTTGAAGTACATGCTTATTTCGATTCTGTGTTAAGCTGCTATGACTTGAGAAGTGTTGCATCACTTATAAGAACTAATTAAATTTGGAATCAACTTTTTCTTTTAAATATTCTTCAAACAATTCAATTCTGCACGCAATGAATGTAATGATAAAATGATAAAATGAAGCTGGAGTCAACAAGTTTGGAGTTAAGTCTTATATAGATAAGGAAAATCGTGAAGAAAACAACCTTATCCAGGAAGTTTACTCTAGCTAAGATTGAAACTTAGGCCCATAGTGTTATAAGATAGACGTGCAATCTCTACACCACAGAGGTACTCTGTCTGACATGATTTGAAAGACCAGTATAACAAAAATTCTTACAAGAGAAAACACGCCAAGTTAGACAGAGAGCATTGTTACCAAGTAGTGGATTCATAAAAAAATCTGATGTGTTCCATTCACATGACTTTCTACCCATCTCTGTAACAAATTATTGTTAAAAGGATTATTCTTCTCTCTCTTCATGCTAATCGAGATAAGCATTAGCAGAAATGGTCTTATTGCTTGCTTCCTTGTAAGTAGAAGGTAAATAAGGTAGTACACTAGGCTAAAGTGATAGTCAAATCTTTTAAAAGCCAGTTGCCATGTGGGAAATCCGTTTCTGTGCAGGGCCAGGAGTTTACAACTTTCCATGTGAGGAAATTTTAAGTATTTTAAATTGAAACAAATAACAAGAAATATCTCATAAATGGTCAATTTCACGAAAAAAATGTATATAACAATAAGAATGTGTTTAAATGCGATCTACTTTTTTTTGTGTAATAAGCTTTTGTCTATCTCGTACGGTTTACCAGTTACACAAAATTCATTCAGAATAAAGAAGTCTTTAGAGGCTATTCCCAGAAAATTCAAGATATATCTTATATTTCTTGTATATATCTCTAATATACGGTATTTTAATCAAAATTGTTAGAGCCATTTTTGAAAAAAATCAAAATTTTTGAAAATTTTTCCATGAAGGATAGTGTGGGGTGGGGGGATTTTCCTCAAAATCTTGTGTCACATCCCTGGAAGATACTAAACTTAAGCACCAAGTTTGGTGTTTTTACAGACTTTTCATTTTCGAGTTATTGTGTTCACAGACACACACACATGCACATGCAGACCTTTTTCTAAAGATGCTTTTTTTGGATACAGGGGACACTAAAATTATCTATTTCCGGTGAAGTCTTGGTATGGAATTTTTGGGTGTATGCAATACCTTCTCTATTCACTGTGCACATATATTTGTAGAGAAAGTAAAAATAAGGCTGTTCATATAACAATATTCATATAACAATTAACAATCATATTGGTTTTTTTTTGTTTTTTTGTTTGTTTTTTGTAGGAGGAGTTAAGAACACTATCAGGATGGCTGCTAGATCAGCCCAAGGATGAAGATGGTATCTGGAGTCCCTTAGGATTATGTCCCCCACCAAGTACTTTGCATGTCAACCGTGCATTGTGTGACGCCCGAAGATGCACCAGTGATGAAGAATGTGTTTCACAACAGAAAGGTGAATAAGAAGAACAAAATATTAATGAAAAATATAAATAAAAATATTTGCTAATGTTGTTTATTGCAAAAATTACAATGTAAACAGTAAATCCTGAGAAACTTTAAACATTCATCACAAAAAAGTACAAAATATCCCTTTTTCAATTAAAATACAAACTCTGGAGAGGAAGTCATAAAATTATGATGACTCAAGCTGATAAGATTATTAGGAAAATAATATTTAGAGTACACACACTGTTTAGTTTTAGTATATAAATTACTAAAGGATTAAAGTGCTTGCACTCATGATAGGAACAGTATATAACCATATAATTAAATAATGGGAGACATAAATTTACTTAATATACTACCACTCTGAGATACAAAAAGCAAAGAAAACATCTAATTTATTACATTTAATAACAGTGAGTAAAGATATAATGCAATGTATTAGACTTGTATTGATAGAGTAGAGTGGTGTATTTATTGGTCTAAAGCTTTTTATATATTGAGACTCATTTATTACATGAATTGGCCTGTAAGACTGTATGTGTTTATAAGGGTGTTCAAATTTTTTTAGCCTTTGCTGCCAGTCATTTGTCTGGGCATGACGTCAATACTAATTAGCAAGTTTATCATGCATTGCTTTTTGCAAAGGACTAGCAAGCAATGCATAGAAGGATGGATGTCGACAGTTTCGAGGTGACCCTAGTGAAATGGAACTTGTAGCATACCTTCCCAGTATTTACATTTGGAAAATTTGCTTATATATTGTAAACTCACACTTGCAGCATTTATGCTGATAGGTAATGTGTTCTTCCAGTTTGGAAGGAACACTCAACCATGCAAATTCCATGATCGGTGGTCACTTTCATCTTGAATAGGATGCACAAAATGTCTTGGTGAAAAACAGTTCTACACTGCCCAGTACATCAACCTGTTTACGAAGCTGACAAAGCATGCAGTCCAAGATTTAATTCCAGAACTCCCCTTAGAAGCAAGGTGCTTGCTGAATTAATAATGACGTCATGCATTTTAACCACACTAGAAAAACTTAATTACATTTCCAACAATTTATTAGAATTTAACCAGTTTTTGAGAGTTTAAAGAAAGTAATGTGAATATCAGATTTTTTTATAAAGTGCCATCATTATTCAGTTGTTTCTCATGATGTCATGATATAGAATGGAATTTAAAAACTAGCATTTAGTGACTTGCATTTAAATATGTGACTATATTGATTCAGTTTCTTCTATTCCAATTATACCTAAAACACAATATGGAATAGAATATGTTGTCAAAGTTAACTTGGTGAACTGAATTATATGAAAAATAAGCTTATAAGAATTATTTGTATAAGTTATACATCTGCTGCAAGGTATCAATTTGTTTCAAATTTCACTTTTTCTAAAAATAAAAGATTTCCATTAAAAGAGTAACCTAGTATTGCAAACTTTCTTGACAGATGCAGAGAACAGTACCAATACTGCAGACAGAGCTTGTTGTTACAATGGCTGTGTGCATTCCTGCACTACTAAACTAGATCCTCCTATTGGTGAGTTTATCTATCATAGGAATTAAAATATTTACATGTTGTTAATATTAAATGGTATAAGTATAATTAAAAATATTTACAATGTATTTATCAAAACACCAGGTAAGATCAAGCATAATCAAACTGGAGTTCTTTTGGCAAATCTCATTTCTGGTGTACTGTTACGTCAGTCGATCTTTTTCTATACCTGTAGAGTATGGACTAAATTTTCACAGTGGTGACTAGGGTCCAAAAGTTCATGCCCTTAAAGTCTATCAAATATCTATGCATATATACTCTTTAAAACCTCAAAATATGTCAATAAATAAGCAGTATTAAACTGAAAGAATGATGTTCCTTGGCAGTAGAAAGGGTGGGATTGTACAAATACAAATTACAGCAGGCACAAAACTTTTGGAATCATAACCCTGACTGCCAAGCCTAGCTCACTCAGATTTTGTGGTATAATACTTTTACGACTGTTTATTCATAGTCACAGTGAGTAAAATGCTGTACAGACTGCATTGAAAGTGTTCCGCATTTGTTTATATTTTAATAGAGGGCAGTAGATAGTGTTTATTTTATTTTTGTGACATTAAAAACCATGACTCCTACGTTTTCGAAGTTAATTAGCAAGGTATTATTTTACATTGTCTAAGAAAAGAAATAATTGCAAATCTTGACCCGAGTTCTCCAAAACTCTTGGAAATCAACAGAAGACAATATTGCATTCTTTATTCTCATAACACTGCATGTGATGTGCTCTGTTCATGGTTTCCACCATCTATTACGCCACGAAACAGAAAACCATATTTAAGAGGTTACAAGTGCAATCTTGCTGAGGGTGAGTTACTCAGATAAGCTTTTTTGAGTTTCCCTTATGCTGAGAAGACGAATGTTAAGTAACTTTAAGCTCCATGGACCCTAAGATCATTTCACCAATTTCATTCATCATCTGATATGATCAACCTAAAGGACATAAAAAAATTAATTAAGGGAAAAAAAAAATAAAGGTCAGGACCATAATCAGTGTGCAAACATTGTCGTGAAGTATGTGACAGATAGCATGTGATGCAGTATACTGTATAGGCAGTATATACCTATAAGTTTATCAGTACAGCGCAGTGTGATCCAGTGCTAAGTGGTAACAGATATATTTTACATTGACTGTGACATGCATTGCTTCAGTATGCATGCAGTTGACTGGTAAACTACTTATCTGGTAATAAATAATAACAGTTATACAACTCGTTTCCTAGCTCTCATTAGAATGTTCATATGTCCAGATCTGTTGCCCAGTTATAATAAACTTACATTATTCCTTAGAAGTTGAGCAAGAAATCTCCTTACCCAAGTTAACTGATTAATTGCAGACAGATCTGCAAATTAATCAATCTACAAATCTTTGCATAAATCAAATTTTTTTCACATTTAATAGGAAATATTACAAACAAACATCTGGTTTAGCTATGGGTAGCTCGCTGTCACCAATATTAGCAGATCTCTTCATGAGCACTTTGGAAACTAGGATTAAAAAGGCATTCCCCTGAATGTTCAAAGTATGGTACCGCTATGTAGATGACATTCTTGCAATAGTCCCAGAAAAACACCTAGAAGATGCTCTGAAACTCCTAAATATGCAAGAAAAATCTATAAAGTTCACAATGGAGAAAGAATGTGATGGACAACTACCGTTCCTCAACCTAAAAATCATCAAAAATGAAAATCACCTAACATTTGGCAAGTACAGAAAACCTACCCACACCAACAGCTATATAAAACAAAAGAGTTACAATCCCATTCCCCATCAGCATGCTTTACTCAACAGCCTTACACACAGATTGGTAAATGTACCAATGGGCAAAACAGAATACCAATATGAACTTGCTAAAATATTGGACATAGCTACAGAGAATGGATTCCGGGCAGAACTGGTGTAAAAAAAAGTTAATAAGGCCAAAAATAGGAAGAGAATTAAAGAAGTCAGTACACTCACTCAAAAACAGAAAGAAAACAAGATCTACAGGAAGTTTATATATCACCCTACAACTTTCTACAAATTCCAGAGGATCTTCAAAACAATTACTCTATAAAAAACATTTTAAATTCCAAATTAAAAGATGGTATCCCACAAGAAAACAAACCAGGAATATATCATTTCAGCTGCAATGACTGTGAAAATATCTACATCAGCCAAACAAAAAGAAATATAAAAACAAGGATCAAAGAACACCACAGAAATATTAAAATCAAGCAAGAAGTCAAATCCACAATAGCTTGGCATTTTTGGAAAGAGAAACACACCATAAATAGAAGCCTAAAAATCCTCAAAAGCATCACAAGGAAGACATTAAAAGTTTGGGAAAATATATATATTTGGAAAACAAAAGAACTGATTTGCAATTTCAAAATTCCGCTAGCAATCTACTGATTCAGAGGTTCATCAAACCACCACCGGGGACAGAGACAACCACCACAGCAAGCAATGCCAGCAATCTACCAAAGGAATTGACAATGGAAGCACATGGCTTCTGAAACATGTTTTCCAAAATAAAAAGTAAGTGATGCAGTGTTACAAAATTGATTCAATTAATTTTCAACTACAAATAAATGTCTTTATTCAGTGCCATATCATAATTTTTCTCTATCGTTTCAACGCATAGACAGTGGAACTGCTCTCTCTCTCACACAACTGTGCACTCAGAACTGACTCTCCTAGCTGGCAGCTCTCCCTTTTATAGCTGTTGATGATGTGGCAAGAAACTTCCAGAAGTAAAAATCATTCTGGCATGAGTACAGGTCACACAGATGTGACCTCTTCACCCAGGTGTGACAGTAGGAGCTTTAATGTAATGCACTCACTGACTGCACAAATGTCACTCATGAAAATGTGACAATGGATTCAAAATGAAAAGGAAACCACTGGCAACAATTAGCTATGAAGATTGGCAGCTGATCACACACATGTGCAGCAATTACACAATAGTGGTATAGTCACAATACTATAGCCACAAAAACGTTTTAGACTACTTGCACTATAAAACAATGATTCTTTTTTATTTTTGCTGTGTTATCTTTGAAATGCTTCCTTAAGGCTCTAAACTCTGCTGAGGACTGTACGGGAAATGATTTTATGTTTTCAAGGTTCAGTTTTTGTGATCTAAAGATAATTAAAGATTAAAGTAGTTCATCATTCTTTCATTCATGCGAGCTACAGGTATTGCTGTACAATATTCTGTGAATCTTCATTGTAAACTATTCTCACCACATAAATCTAACAGTACAATGCTACTGCTCTAATGCAAATCTGCTAAACCCTGAAATAACTTCAAACATCTGTCAATATTGTATGGTTTTATTATGCTATGTTTAACTTTATTCATAGTTAATTTGCTATATGCAATTCTACTGCTTTTATGCTTTACACTTATTTATCTTTAAGACTTTTTATCTGGTCTATCTCCTTTTACCGTTTTTGAGCTGCAATTTCATGAAGTTTCCATGATATTCATAATGAGGATTATTGGTGTACTAATATTCATAGAAATAGAAATAAACCTTATGGATTTGTAATTTTTATTCCCTTAAATCTCCTCATCTTGTTTTGGAAATATCTTGTAACTTATAACTATGCACTGGAATTTTAGGCAAGAAAAATGTATATTTTATACATCTGAAGTAGGTTATAAAATGATTAGCGGGGACATTACTTTAGGGGATGCTTGTACTCTAAAGTTCTCTTTGTTTTTTATGCAGGACAACTGATGTGTGGAAATATCAAACGTTCTAAGTGCCATTTTTAATTTTTTGAGCTTTTTTCCACAAGAAAGTTCCATGTGTCCAGGTGCATATTCCTATTATTGTGCCAATTCACAGATTAAGTAGTTCAATGACTTGCTAACAGATAGCATAGGTCTAAGTTCCAAGCAGTGATGCCATCTAGTGTTCCAAGTGCCAATCCACCAGTCATTTTTTTGACTGTTGTGCGGTCATATATTATTAGATTTAATTTTACAGTAAATAACATTTTAACATACAGTGTTAGAGTCAGCTAAAGCTCTAAATCTTTTTCATGTAATTCCAATGGAAGAAAGCGATTTCTTTGGCTTAAAGAATGTTGCTGATTCACTAAATAACATTAAATAAGTGCAACATTTCAAAGTGCATAATGCTAAAAGCGTCACAATCTCATCCCTATGAAAACCACTTACTCAACATAAGAACAGTGGAAGGTAGTTAATATTTTAAAGAGAGGAAAATCAGCAGTTTATACAAAGCAAACTCTACTTCAGCTGAAAGATCAACTGCATTTGTTGGTTGAGAAAAAGAAAGATTTCTCAACCATGTTGCCATTCCTTCCTGACAAGCATAGAGTTTTATGAGACATTGACTTCAACCCAGAGTAAGAGACAAACAACTTAACTGGTCTTCCTTTCAGTGTTTTGAAGTAACAAAACATGAATACTGCATTGCATGAATACTGTTTTTGTAAACAATATTTCAGTTTTGTACATTTCTCCTTAATGGATACATAGTGCTTAGGAAAATGTTACATGTTACTACAAATAACTTTTTGTATTATTTATCTCAAAATTCTTAAATAAAATGTAACAACAGTTTGATTGGCACTTGTAATTGACTTTTCCATCATATAGCACATAGAACATTCTTATTATCACTACCCTTTTTCTCCTTCACCTTTGTATTTTTGGCATAACATTAGTGTACAAAAAAATTCTGATGTGTACCATTCATATGGCTTTCTCTATATCCCTGCAACAAATTATTCTTAAAAAGCTTATACTTCTATTTACTTTATGCTAATCAGAAAAAAATAGCAGAAATAGTCTTATTACTTGCTTCCTTGTAAGTAGAAGCGAAATAAGGGACTACCACAGGTTAAAGTGATAGTCAAAAGCTGGTTGCTATATCAATGAAGTTCCTTTGTTTATATGGATAGGAGTTGACAAGTTCCTGTATGAGAAAAGTATACATTTTTCATAGCAGAAACCAAAAATAAGGAATGTCTCAAAAACGACGAACTCCAAGAAAAAAATGTAACATAAATTGTGTGTTTTAATATGCTCTACATTTTTTGTGTAGTAGGTTTTTGTCCATCTCTTATGGTTTAGCAGTTATTCAAAATTCAGTAAAATTCATCCAGAATAAACTATTCTTCAGAGACTATTCCCAGAAAATTCAAGGTATACATTTTATTTGTCTTTAATATACGAAATTGTAAAAATCATTAAAGCCATTTTTGAGAAAATGAAAATTTTCGAAAAAAGTTCTATTTAAAGGGTAGTTGGGGGTGGGGGATTTTTCTCAAAATCTTTGTGTCGCATCCCTGGAAGATACTAAGCTTAAATACCAAGTTTAGTATTTTACCGAATTTTTGTTTTTGAGTTATCGTGTTCACAGACACATGGAGACACGGACTCACTGACACAAGGACACACACACACACTCACACACACGGACCATTTTGTGAAAATGCTTTTTTTGGATATTGCGGACCCTAAAACATATATTTCCGGTGAAATCTTGGTATCAACTTTTTTGGTGGAGTGCAATACCTTCTCTATACACTATGTACATAGTGCGTATAGAGAAAGTAAAAAATTGTAGTACAAAACTGCTCTCATGCCGATTTTAGGCACAATATGTTATATACAAACATATATAGATGGTTTTTTGCTTCTCCAGAAAAATTTACAAAATGGCACTTGGAACGTTTGACATTTCCACTCTTCAATTACTTGCTACAGTTTGATCATAATACTGACCAGCTGTAATGACTTAAACAGACACAAGATTAACTAGTAAATCTGTACTATTTGAAAACAGCTGCTTATGCTGAAATCCGTTCATTTTGTTGCCTGCAAGGAATATGACTATGATCACCTACTGTAAAATCCTCAACAACTAGCTACTTGCTGTTCTCACTTCCATAACCTCTGTCTTATCCTCCGTATATATGCTAGCATTCAGCTGTTTGCTGGTGTGGTTCTGCCTCTGAAGTGCTGTTGAGTACTTCAAGATAGAGCATTCACTAGAGGGCCATCACAACTATAATTAAATGTTGTCATTTTTAAATGCAATAATCATGATTATTGTCACTGGGACTGTGACACCATAAACTGTGCAAGGGGACTGATTAAATACATGGATGATGCAAATTTTGTGTACCAAGAGTCAAGCTGTGTTCATATTGACTCCATTTAAAATTCTGCAATCACTGGTTTATATAATTGCTTTCCATAATGAAATCACATTCACCGTTTTGGATGTACAGAGACTAAGATCCGGGCTTTCATTGAACATTTTGTGCAAAAAAGTATCGAAGTGAAAGGGAATGTAAGTTCAGCAACTCTCAAAGGCTAGGTTCATGCACAGACTTACAAAATCAATTTAGTTGTTCAAATTAAATCCAGATTTGAAGACTTTCTACAATTCAATTTGCAGGAGAGAAAAAAATACATGAAAAACAATAAAGAATTTCCCATGGCTGAAATATCTAAACTAATAAAGCAGGACCCTGGTTATTTTAATTCTGACTTTAAATTTTCCAAATTTATGCAGATGAGCAAAAGCATTCATCACCAAAACATCTACTGAAGTTTTTGGTTGTAAATGATTTAGACTGGTGTACGAGATGAATAAGTTATTATGTTGGATAGTAACATAATATGCTGCTACAACTAGTATTGAGAGAGCCATGAACAGGTACACTCAAAAGGATTACAACCAATTTAAAATACTCAAAGACAAATCACCACTTGTGCAATGTAAGCATTCTAGCTGTAAAAAAACAATGAGAACTGTATTCTTTTGCCACCTTTATTGAGAACATCTTTGAACGTTCACAACAAAAAACAAAAAGAAATAAATAATACATTTGGTGTGGCAGTTTAAATGAGTGTTACTGGTTTCAATATAACCATTATTTTCACTTTCTTATTTGTTGATATTTTTATTTCCATTCTCAATTAATTTCTAGAGAATATAAAATATAGCATTCTATTTTATTATTTTATATTTGCCACTGGTAATTAGCCAATGTTGTTTAATTTTAGGCAAGCAAATATGTTATTTCTGTTATCTAAACTGGGCCACAATGATTATTATGCATGAAAGTATTTTTACATTCTCATGCATATGACTCTAGGCTCTTTTGTTTTTTAATCAGTAGCACCATACCTGTATTATCAAGATTTTCTCCATATTTTCAGGAGTTGGGCTTTGTCTTTTCTCTATTAAAATGGTTTTGAAGGTTGGCATAAATATTATAGAAGCAAACTTAAATTTTGTTACATTTTCATGGCCACTTCTTCTGGAATTTCTCCATCTTTCCCACCAAAATATTTACCACATAAGCATTGCAGTACATCTGAGATTTTTTTTCATTACACTCTTCCATTTGCACCTTACTTTCTCTAAAACTTCTCCTTAACAGTAGTAGTTTTCACTTCAGCTTCTTACACCACTGACACCTAATCCAACAAAGGGCTTCCTTTGCATTTCAGCATCATTATTGTTGAGGGCAGGAATGAAAAATCTCCCTTTATGCAAATGAGATGTTGCTTCAATAATTTTAAATGTTTCATCAGTTCTTTTAAAGACAAAACACAAGCTGTACTCCCAGAGGGAAGCTATTTTTCCACAGCACCAATGTCATCCTATTGCCTTATCCAGGTGCTCTAGTGTGCTAAAATAGCTTGAGGAGAAACAGATTTCTGGAATTATATTCACAAACTGGAATGATAACTTCACTGTGCTACCATTACATTTATAAAGATTTCTGGAAGCTTTTCCTTGAAAAATGTAAAGTAGGATGGGGCTTTGCAGAAAGTTTTCCTCATACCAGAGATTAAGGTATGACTTCTATAAGTTTATACTATGGTTTCTGAGATTCATTGACAGGTATGGGCTAAATAGCTGACATGTAGAAGATTAGGGAAAACAGGCTGATATCACATAGGAAGTGGCATCTGTACAGAGAAGAACTCTATTCTCTTCAACACCATCAGGAAATAACTGTTAACTTTAGTTTACATTGAAGGCAATTGTTGAGCCATTGACTTTACTGATCACTCTTGTTGTTACAAGATGTGGAGGGAAAGGTATATCATTAAGTTTACCAACTATTATATTTGCACCATATTTATTGGATGCATCTGTTGCCTTGCTCACACTTACCCAAGAGCAGGCATTGTCTATGTCTTCCCTAACTGAAGTATGTGTTTGCCGATACTTAGTATTCAAATTTGTCTTCCTGAGTGTGGACTCAGAGTAATGGGCTTTTGACAGTACTATCCCAAACATTTATTGAACTAATTTTGCAGTATGTTTCATGGAATATTATATGCAATTCAAAGATCATGATCTACATGTGATTATTGTGAGATATTCTCTGATATGAAACAGATGATGTGGATGGGTTTAATAGATATGACTCAGAACATACAGTTTTAATCAATTTAGTTTTCCTTCAAAATGAGATTCAAATAACTATATGGTCTAGCCTTGTAAAATAAAAATGAGGAAGGGGAGGAGGAGGAGGAGGAGGAGGAGGAGGAGGAGGAGGAGGAGGAGGAGGAGGAGGAGGAGGAGGAGGAGGACTGTAGGCTTTAAATAATCTGAAAATGCCACTGAAAACTAATAAATTAGTTATTAGTTTGCTTATCATAACAAAAATAAATTCTAATTCTTACCTATTTGTTGCATAAACCAAAAAAATTCTTGTCATATATAAGATTTTATAATCCAAGCCAAGAATAAATTAAAGAAGCTTTTGAATATTTATCTACTGACTCCGCTGGGATCTGGGTTTACTTGTTTTCTACTTGCTCTTGTTGGCCTCTTGCTTGCTTGCTGCATTTTGCTTGCTTACTTACTTGCTGGTATTTGTTTCTCATTTGCTGCTATTTACTTACCTTTTGCCACCAGCACAATTTAAATGCCAACATTATTTTTAATTAATATCACTAATACATTTTTAAGCATTTTTTACTTATAACAGCCCTGCTAACCATGGTAGTCATATGAACTAAGTGAAAATAATGAAAACGCTGTCTGTGTGCAGCCACTGTCACATTCCTCTTGGCATGTGAGATGGCAGAGTTGGAGACCATGTTTAAACACAGGAAATGTGATATGCTGGTAACCAGAGGCTTTGGAACGTAACATCTCTGCACATGCCTGATTCTTCCAGTTATTTTGGCTTCCACAATTTTCCAGAATGTTTTCCTCATTTCTAGCTAAAAAGAAAGCCAAAGAATTGCAAGCCAATTTAGTGACTAGTGAGTCATAAGTCACTAAAGTGTTAGTGTGCAGTGGTGCACAAGCAGTGATATGAGAAAGCCATTAAGTGAACGATTTCAGCAGTGAATTAAAAGACTTTATTTAAAGCTAAGTTTTGAGTCAATAAAGACTTTTGATACTCTTGTAACTTGCTTTTATTTCTGAATCATACTGTATATTGCGTTATGTGCCTTAATTATTTCAATTTCTTTAACAAAATGGAAATTTTGTGTATGGAATTTTTAATGGTTTTTTATTATGTAACTATTTATAGTCACTTTGATTACTGGGTCTTATCACAATTGTAAATGTTACCTATGTACGATAGATATAGAAGATAGTGTTAAATTGTTTTAGAAATTACACAAATGTTTAGAAACACGGAATCAAAGTAAATGGTTTTACATAACTGACTAAACTTAACAACCAGCCATAGAAATTCTTAAACATGTTGGCTACAAGTTGTTTACGCTTAAACCATTATTGCTACAAAGATAAAAGTGGCCAAGGGCCACTGACAGACAGGTAGGTAAAAAGCAGTCTGCAAATACAAAAATACTGTATGAGGGATGGCGGGGTTGATTTATTACTTCTAGTATCCCTGCCTATAGTTCAGTAACAGTACTAATAAATTATTTCAATCAAGAAAATGTGTTGATTGAATAAAATCTGCTAACTTATTATTCAAGTGGTTAAAACCCATTTACATCTTAATTATTTATATAGTTTAAATAAAACATTACGTTTTCATTGTAAAAATAAAAACTTATTTTTATAAATATATTCAAAGATAATTATCTCAATAACAGCTTCAGTGTTATGCTTAATTTCCTTCCATCCTGGCTTAATTCTTAGAAATTCCTATGCCTGCTAATAACTAAACATGCATTAACATCACTGTATTACATTTATTCTTGGGGACCCTTGCCTCCAGCTATAAAAGAAAAGATAAAAAAATCTGATGTCTACTTCTCTGTAACAAATTATTGTTACAAAACTTACTCTTCTATCTACTTGATAGTCAAATATTTTAAAAGCTGGTTACCATGTGCATGAAATCTGTTTCTTTATTGCCAGGAGTTGACATATTCCTGTATGTGAAAAGTTTTAAGTATTTTAAAACTGAAACCATTATGTATAATGTATATGACATAAATTGAGCGTTTCAAAGAGACCTACATATTTTTTGTTTATCTCTTATGGTTTACTAGTTATGTAAAATTCAACAAAAATCATCCAGAATAAAGAGCTCTTCAGAGGCTATTTGCAGAAAATTCAAAATATACATTTTATTTGTCGTGTACATAGCTTTAATATACAGTACTTCAATCAAAATCATTAGAGCCATTTTTTAAAAAGTCAAAATTTTAGAAATTTTTTCCATGTGAAGGGTAGTTTGGAGTGGGGGGATTTTCCTCAAAATCTTTGTGTTACATCCTTGGAGATATTAAACTTATATAACGCACACACCCACACACACCCCCACCTCCACCCACCCATGCATGCAGACCTTTTTCTAAAAATGCTTTTTTTGGACACAGGAAATCCTAATATGTCTATTTCTGGTGAAATCTCAGTATCAAATTTTTGTGTAGAGAAAGTAAAAATTAAATTAAACTGCAACTTCGCAGAACATTACTTAAACAAGCCTCTAATTCTAAATATACTGTTGATATTGATTTGTGTAAACTGAAAATTAAAACTAAGCTTAGTTCTTTTATCAGTAAAATATAAAATTGTAGGATCCTCTTGTTCTGAACATTTAGTTCAGATAAATTTGTCAAAGAACTTAAAGAAAGTAAAATTTCTTAACTAATAAATTAATGTGATTCTATTTGCTTAAAACCAAAACAAACCGCTGTTGTCCAGTAGGATTTTGCAAATAAGTTTGAAAATAGAATATTATAAATGTACCAACTTTTAATATTTTACATTTACTTATCATGAACAGCAATAGATTGGATTGAAGAGCCTCAAGGAACAATGGATCACCTAAAGGGTTCTTCTGATTCTGAGCAGCAGTACGCTAGGGCAGGTCCAGAAGCAATTGCTTTGCCAGGAGGCTGCATCATAAACACACATCAGTATAAAGAACTTGAAGACTTCAAAAAACATTCACATGTAGGAAAATGGTAAGAAAAACTACATTGTTTTCAAAAGATGCATATTTTAGAATGGTTGAGTTTATTGCTGGTTAGTTCAACACTTAGCAAAAATTTCCATCTGCAAAATAGTGCTTTTTGCTGTTTATTAAACAACTTTCTGATTTATGCTACTTTGGTAATGAAAATTAAAAAAATGTGCATGAAGGTATGAAGTAAAATATTTTATTACCTAATTTGGACATTTTCTGCATCGTATAAGATATTTACATAATAGAGGAGGAAAATAATCTCAAGTTGTAAATGATGGAATATAATAGTACATTTTATCATTCATATATTTACTCCACACCAAAGCATCTGAATTAATGACCTGGCAGTGACACTTAATATAACAAGCAAAACTATTGACATTCAACAACATTCGCAATATGAAAATCCAAATATTTTAAGCTTTCTTCTAGTTTTTTGATTGTTTTACCAAATATTGAGAAAATATAAACATATGCTGCACACAAAATTTTAACCAACTATATTAAACCCTTGATAAGGTATTAATAATTTTATTCATAAAATCATAACTGACCCTTTTTTCACATAGCTATTGTATCACTCCCAAATATTTAATTATTTCCTTGGTACACACAAAGATGTTGGGCAAGTATTTCTTAATTTTAATTAGTTTAAGAAAAAAAACAATCTGATGCATTACATTCAGATGACTTTCTCTACCTATTCTGTAACAAACTATTCTTACAAATGTTTATTGTTATTCTTGTTAATCAAGATAAATATTAACAGAAATGATCTGATTACTTAATTTCTTGTAGATAGAAGAGAAATAGGGGAATATACTGGACTAAAACGATAGTCAAATCTTACAATACCTGGTCACAATGTGATGAGATTGAAATTTGGTTCTCTGGCCAGGAGTAGAAATTAAAAACTAATCAAAATTTTCTATTTGAGAAAAATATAAGTATTGGAAAGTTTAAAACAATAACAAAGGAATATCTTGGAAATGGTTAACATTACAAAAAGTGCATGAGACTATGTGTTTTAACAAGATCTAAATTTTTATCTAGTAACATTTTGTCTATCTTTTACAGTTATGCAAAAGTCATCCAAAATGAAGAGGGATTCAGAAGCTATTTCTAGAAAATTCAAGATATACATTTTATTTTTATATAAATGACTTTAATATGACATTTTATCAAAATTGATAGTGTAATTATTCAGAAAATAAACGATTTCAATTTTAAGATTATTTATGCAAATTTAAAAAAAGTCCACAGTTTTCTTATCATAGCTATAAACTTTTACAAACTATTCAGAGCATATATAAAAGATATAGTGCACATCAAGTTTTCATTAGCTGTATCAAATGGTGTTAAGATATAACTTTTTTATTTGTTATTAGGTAATCACTTTTTATATGCTAATATGAAATTCTTCTTGGAGTGTACAGTTTATCATATCTGTCCAAATTTATAAACTGAACTTTATAGACAAAATAAAAGACATTTTGTGAATGCATTACTTAATTTTATTTAGTTTAAGAGAAAAATATATTTGGATCTTCGTTATTAAATTTTCAAATGTTCAGTATGTTAAGAAAAATATTTAATTTCAGCTGAATATTTAATAAATTCATTTTTGAATCCTATATCCCTAAAGCTCTCCTGTAGACCAAGGAGGTTTTTGAAGAGTGGAAAAAGTGTTGAACGTAAGAATTAAGGAAAAATGTATTTTAAAGTATAAAAGTATAACAACATACTTACCTAGTGGGTAGAGAAACCATTAAATATAATTTGGGAATTTAAAAATGATTGATGTTAATTGTGTATATTGTAAATTCAATATTAAAATAATGCAAAACTGAAATATCAAAATTAACCACAATACAGGAAAAAATATTGGATTACAATAGTAAAACTTTCCTTGTTTTAGAAAATTTATAACAAACTTATCTTACATCTCCTTAGTGAGATTATTATAATTCAAGATAATCAAGTTTTTCTTTTATGATTAATTGAGATTGTTAAGGTATTGTATTTCACCCAAAAATTAAATTTTGTGACTCACTGGAAACATGTTTTGAGATCCCCTGAATACAAGAAGAGCATTTTCATAAACAGGTTTTACTCTGCGTGTGTGTGTGTGTGTGAGTGTGTGTGTGTGAGTGTGTGTGTGTGTGTGTGTGTGTGTGTGTGTGCATGTGTGCGTGAACAGCATAGCCCAAAAACGAAAAATCCATTTTTTTTTTGTAAGATTTTATCTATCTCTTACGGTTTATCACTTATATAAAAGTCATCCAGAATAAAGAAGACTTCAGAGGCTGTTTCCCAGAGAATTCCAGATCTATAGTTTATTTTTAAATATCTTTAATGTATAAAATGTTAATCAAAATCATTATAGCCACGTTTGAGAAAATTGAAAATGTCAAACATTTTCCATAATTTGAGGTGAGGAGCTTTTCTTGAAAATCTTTATGTTGCATCCTTGAAAGATGTAGAACTTAAATACAAAGTTTGGCATATAACTGACTTTTTGTTTTTGAGTTATGCTGTTCAGACAAGCACACAGATTAGCTGATAAGCCACACATAGGTAAAGAACTTTTTCTAAAAATGCTTTTTTGGATTCAGGGGATATCAAAATATGTATTTCTGGTGAAATTTTGATATCCAATGCAGCATCTTCTCTACCTACTATGTACATTATATATATGTGATAAAATATATACACATAAACAAATGATATTGGTAGAAAAAGACAGGTGACATACCGCCTCAGAATTTTACTTTTATGATATAATTATTGAGGTTCAAATTTGTTATAACTTAAAATTTGTGTTAATAAACTATTAAAACTGTTTTTTTATTGATTATCCTTAATTTTTGCAAATTCCTGCCTTTAAGAAACCATATTTTAGGATCTTCACCTCTTTAGTGTTTTCTACATAAATAGCTCTATAAGCACACAGTTTAATTTCTAATTTTATGGTGTTGGGGTTGCATAGCCCATTTGCTACAATATATCTGCTTTTGCTCTTTGTTATTTGTCATTTACTAATTTACTTAAAAACTAAATGAGGGTAATTTATAAAAATTGTTAGCTTAAATTCTACATATTACTGATTACCCAGTTTGTTTGCTTTGTTTTTTGTTTTTTTTTTGTTTTTTCAATTAAGGATTAGTTGTGGTAATATGGCATTGTTAGTTTAGTATAGTTCTAAATATTATCTAACTAATAGTGCATTATAGCTTAATCAGCCTGTATTAATCTATAACATTTCTTATAGCATTTCCTAATGAGTATGATTTTCAATTTTCCTTACAGTTTTTGTGATAAAGGAGGTGTTTCATGTGAGGTGGATCATGAGAAGAGATTTGAAAGGTGACTGCAAGATAAGAATGTGAAGGTTTCTATTACTGCCCTTTGAACTTTCAACTGAAATTCTATTTTCAGTAAAAATTGTGTACATAAAACCTACTTCAGTGGACAAAATAAGTATAAGCATTTGCTATGCATCTAAGTAGCAAATTTCTAAGTCATTATTGTGCTTTCAAAGAAAGTGAGATCCATTCCTCATCACATATATTTTAAGGTTTTAAATTTCTAAGGAATTTCTCCATATACAGTAACTAAGTTAATAAGTATATTGTGAGGCATTAATGTGCAAATATTATGTAATTTCAAACACCCAGAGATGTGGAAGAGAGGGGTGATTAGGGTTAACACAATTGGTTTTATAATATATAGAAACCGTCTATAAAAACTGTAATTGCAGTGAAAATTTTGAGGTAGGCATTAAAAACTAAACAATAAACAAACAAAATTCACAAGAAAATAAGGTTATATCAAATCTATGTGCCTCAAATAATTTATATATCCCATACATATTACAATTTATAGTTGCAAAAAGTGTATCTCATAAAAAACAAGTGAGTCAAAAAATACTAACCGACTGTGCAGTGTTTTGCCTGTGCTTGTTGCCATCTGCTGTTATCATAGAAAGGCGTGGATGAAATCATACAACATTTTTAAAACTATTTTTAAAGGCTTTACTTACTAACTTTATGAAAGAATATGCTGAAATTGGCCACCATCGTAGTCCATACATTTTTGACATCTCTTTAGGAAACTATCTGACACTAGTTCACTTTGAGAAATGCTGGCAATTTCCTGGCAGATATTTTGTTTGAATTCTTCCAGAGTGTGTGAGTTTCTCTTATATTCTTTATGTTTTAAGCTATCCCAGAGATAGTAATTGCAGGGGGTTAGGTTGGGAGACAAGAGGGCCACAAATCTCCACTAATAAGTCTGTCCTGAAACACACTAACAATAACTGTTCTAATCGAAAGATTCACTGTATGAGCTGTTGCAGAGACTTGTTGAAAAATGACATAATCATGCTCCATGTCTGTTAATTCTCTTTAAAAAAAAATCTGATGTGCTACATGCACATAACTTTCTCTAGATGTTCTATATATATGCTTACTAAAGATTATTATTTCATCTACATCATACTAATCAACATAAACATTAACAGAATTGGTCTTATTACTTGCTTCTTTGAAAGTAGAAGGGAAATAAAGGATTCCATTAGGCTACAGTGATAGTCAAATGTTTTAAAAAATGATCGCTATGTGAAACAATTGAGGTTTGGTTCACTTTGCATGGTGATGTTTGGTAAAAGTTAGTTTAAAATTCAATCCAAATAATAAGGAATATCTTAAAAATGATCAGCCCCAAAACAAAAACACATATGACATAAATTATGTGTTTTAATGAGATCTACATCTTTTGTGAATTAAGTTTTTATCCATCTCTCATGGTTGAACCATTACGAGAAATTCTGCAAAACTCATCCAGAATAAAGAAGTCCTCAGAGGCTATTCTTAGAAAATTCAAAATATAATATTTGTGATGTAAGTATCTTTAATATATGGTATTTTAATCAAAATTACTAGAGCCATTTTTGAGAAAATCAAAATTTTTAAAAATTTTTCCATGTAAAGGGTAGTTGAGGTGATGGGATTTTCTTGAAAATATTTGTGTCATGTCCTTGGAAGATACTAAACTTAAATACCAAGTTTGGCATTTAACGGTCTTTTCGTTTTTGAGCTATGCTGTGCACAGACACACTCACAGAGACCTTTTTCAAAGAAATGCTTTTTTTGGACCCTGGAGACCTTAAAACATATATTTCTGATGAAATCTCGACATTGAATTTTGGGGCAAAATACAACACCTTCTCTATCTACTATGTACATTGTACATACAGGCTAGAGAAAGTAAAAAGGGAGAAAGATTGTATTTATGTACGTAGGGCATCAACTGTTGACTCAAAAAAAAAATTGGCCCTATATCTCTTTTTAAGCCAAATGTTTCGTCAAGAAGGGGTACCTCATGAACAATATTAGGTTTCTCAGAGCTCCAATAATGATTACTTTGTGTGCACATATATCCATGAAGGTGGAACTAAGCCTCATGCATGAAAAATATTAAATGTGGGTCTATTTCACCTTTGTATACACTATTGACAGCCCACTCACAAAATGTGTGTTGAATTACAGGATCACTTGGTTGAGGTCTTTATGGTTTTAACTCCAGCAATATAGTACCTCTTCACACAGAGCCATAAGAAATGTCCATCTGTTGTGAAAGAAGCCTAAGCAATTTTTGGGGGGAATTCTCCAAACAATGACCGAAGTCATCTAATGTTTCTTTGGTAAGAACTGTACACCATCTTTTAAATTTCTTATTCTGAAAACTTCCTGAGGCCTGAAATTTGTTGTAAAATTCATGTATTGTTGTATGGTCTGGAACTTTAAACCTGAAAATCTTTCATCAAATCGTGAGCTGACAGATTTAACACATATGAATTATAAATAAATACATACTGTGCAGTAGAAAACATATGCTGAGCCATAATACACTTTGTGACTAAACAATTAAATCACTAGTAATAACTGAACTCAATACTGCACTTCCAGAGCAGAGAAAAACTGCATCAGAAGCATGACCTTGCTTACAGCAGCAGTGCAGAATCATGCGTCAATATACCCAATGAAAAAACACTGCACAGCCGATTCAGAAGTTTTTGACTCACTCTGTACATACATATTTATTTACCATCAGTTTGTTTTGATATTTGTGAACTTGTTCTAACATTTGTTTTTTTAATATAAAATTGTGAATGTGAGAAATATAACAATGATATCTTCCAGCCATGCCATAAATGTGCAAATGTAACTAACATGTAGGTATGTAGTAAAAAAACTGGACATCACTGTGCAGGTGATACAATGAAAGAAGAAAACAATAGGTAAGGCATGAGCCAATTTGTAGCCAACATCACAATAAAGAGAACTGGATTAATTTCATGGATTTAGCCAGGACATAATGAAGTTATGCTACTATATTATCAGATGAATGAATACCTATATCAATATTTTAATATTTCTCCTTGGAAAAAACAATTTTAGTGGACTTCTGAAAAAAATATACAATAGTAGGACAGTTTATCAAAAATGGGTAAGACTCAGGGATATGGGACAAACAGGAACAGTAAGTTTAACACATGGAGCATAAATTTAAAAAAAAAAAAAATGGCTTTTCTCTGCTCCTTAACACACAATTAATAAAATAGAAAATTAATTATAAAATTTCCGATTACTCACAGCTAGCACCATGAAACAGTTTGTGCGCTATAGATATGAGCACCACAAAGAATGCATTTTCTGTCCTGAAATAAAATGATAAGAAACAAAAATGTTTGAACTGCTGTATGCCTTTAACTATTTTTCCACACTGGCATTAAGTATTTTCATATTGGACTGGAATTCCTATATGTACCTCCCACTGTTATTCTCGCTCTTTTAAAAAATGTACTGACAGCAACTTTTTGCAACTTTTCTTCTTTGTTTTTTACTCAAAAAGGTCTTCAGCTGCTGAAGCAGGTGACAACTACCAGGTGTCAACTGAAGGCTCTGTAATGGACGATTCATAGAGCCCCAAAGAAATGTTCAGGGTTACTGCATTGTTACAATCTATGGGGGGGTTTGCCAATGACCCACTTGTGCAAAACAAAAATGAGAAAAACCTCTGCAATTAAAATGCCTTACCCCATACTTGTTTCTTCTTAGTGGAGCAGCAAGTATCAGCATTGTTTGTTGTTTCTCAGCATGAGAATTACTGGCAAAAGTGGAATAAAAAAAGTCATTGTCAGAGCCAGGATTTGAATTGTAGATCTTTGGCTCCCCATGCTGCTGCTCTTACCAAACTAAGCTGCTGTGACAACATGCTAGTACAACAAAATTCCAATGGCTGCTATTCAAGTGAAACTAGTAAAGCTCCACTTTACTCATTTTAGTTGCATTAAATCTGAATATAGTTTAATTTGCTGTATGCTCAATTAACCAAACAGCCAGGTAGGAGCAGGAAGGAAGAAGGAAGGGGTGGTAGCTACTTGCCTTCTAGTCTTGAAGAGGGAGAAAAGGAACAGAGTGGATGACCAAAACTCTGGATTTGCAGCTATATCCAGTTGCCAAACAAAACATAACTTAAGGTTCCATGTGTTATCAAAAATACCTGTTTTGATGCAGTTAAAAGTGTATAGGAATTCAACAAACAACAGACAGCCCCTTGCAGAGGCTAATTCATCAATTTATTGGCCTTGTGAAAGAAAGACAACTTGGAAAGTCACCCTCTTCTATAGGGATATACCTGGCATCCCCTAAAAGTCAGAAATTACGTCAACAGTCTGAAAATATTGTTTGTGTAAAGCAGTGGCAGCTGGTGGCTTAAAAACAAGGTGGTGCACAACACTAAACAAAATACCCAGATTATTCATGACTCACCTATTTATACAAGAATTCTTTGACATTAAAATCATTGATCTTCATTACAAATTACCACTCAATTGATAGAATTGCCAAGGCTGACAAATTATCTTGAAACATGCTGTTCCTCAAAAATGTCTTTACTCTTTTTAGGGCTGAGAAACACCTAATAGACATTGGCATAGTTAACAGAACTCTCAAGAGTTTAACACATTCACTAAAAGTAGCACTTATATTGTTTTCCCTTATGAAATCCATTAAGCGTAAGGAACTAGACATATTTCAGAACTCCACTCAAATGTAAATTACAGTCAGTTCTGTGCAAAGTTTGCTTTCATTGACGAAAGGATAAGCTTTTACTGTTACTTTAAAACATTCTGGAAATTTGTTGTCATATTCTGAAAATGTTTCTGAAGGAAATTAAGTTGCAGCTACTAGAACTCCTGTGAAAATAAATCCTTTACCTCTCTTAAAATTACATCAAAGACATCAAATGCTTCCCTCCATTTTGTACTCTGGTCTTCTGCTCTTCTCCTCTTGGTTACCAGTTCCTGCACCTCCTCACAACCCATATTAAATCGCAGTGTTTGCAACTCTCATTCAAAAGTCTTGAGCTAGTCCAGAACAAGAGATAGATTGTAAACATTTTTCTGCAGTTGATTGTACAAAATGTCTTCATGGGGCATGATTTTATGAAAGAAAGAGAGCCAGTATAACATCTTCATCTTTCAATTTCTCAATAAAGCTAGAAACCTGTACAAGTATGGGGTATGACGTCTTCTGAATTACTTTCATGCATTCGATTAAATCTTCTCTGTGCTCAAATACTGTATTGGCAGTCCTGAAATAAAATTTGACTGAGATGGAATCGAACATGGTATTCTTTTATGCACAATTTGTTCCAAAACATTAGTTCTTTGCAGAGAATTTCAAAAAAATGTGCAAATTCCTTGAAGGTTTGCAACAAATATTCGCCACTTTGTATTTATTGAAGCTGCATTTAACATAAGCTCATGCACATGGTAGTGTATATAAAAAGCAGAAGGGTATTTAGGTTTCAAATTGCTTGAACTCCATATTTTATACCCCTTATGATGGATGCACTATCCATCTGTGTGATAAGTTTATTTGGGCATTGTTCCACATGTACATCTAGTTCAGACATTATGTCATCAGAAAGAGAATCTGCAAAATGGCCAACAGGATGAACAAAGCCCAAAATCTTTCTACAAGCTTATCATTACATAAATACCTGTATATGATGATCGTCTGTTAGACAGAGGAAACATCACTAGTCTCGTTTGTAATGACAGCGAGAAATTCTGTGGCTTTAATTTCCTTTGTTATTTCCTCTTGGCACAACTCTAACATACACTGAAGAATTTCATTCTGTATTGTTTTTGAGGTGTCCTTAAAAGCATTGCATTTTCCAGGTGACCTCTCGAGACATTTCAAGCTCAGCACTGAAGTTAATCAAGCCTCTAAAAATACTGTAATTTGGTGATGTCTCAGTTTCATCATGGCCCCTTAGTGCTAATTCAAATGAGCCACAAAATCTAATGCAATTTACGATGTACCTATTCTGCATGATTTTATCATTGTGTAGTTTATATTCCTTCTGTATGCTGTTTCCATTTGTGCAGCAATATTAACATTGCCAAACTTATGCAATTTTTCCTGTGTGATGAAGATTTGTGCTTTCTTATAGGTCGTACAGGTGTTGTATGCCCTTCATTCCTTGCTTTACCAATGTATCTGCTCCAAGACATGAAAAGCAGTAGAGAGCATTATTAATTTCACATCCACAGAGCCAATTATGTTTTTTGTAGATTTCAGGGTTGAAATTTCTATTAAATGTTCTACTTTTTGATTTAATAATTTATGTATTATGAAAGTTCTGTATCAGCCTTCCCTTTCCCTTTCCCTTTCCCTTTCCCTTTCCCTTTACCTTCGATTTCTCTTCCGCACTGCACAATGAAAATGGTCTAATTAGCAAAGACTGCACACTATTCATCTTCTTTGTCGTTCACTAACTTTCTAGTGTAAAATTCTTAATGTTCACAATAATACCAGGTGTGTTACTGAGCAAACAAGCTAAGGGAACTTTGCATATTTACACATGTAAAATAAAACTTATCAGCACATGCTAAGCTGTAGTGCAGAAGGTGGAGTAGGCTGATAAACCTCCATTTAAGCAATGCATAAGAAGCTACACCTATCCGCTCTTCACCACACAAACATAGGTACAGCTAATGTCTTGCCTCATATTGAGGTTAACTCTGGGCTGCTAACCTTCTGCTTCCTGTAGATAATATTCCTTTCTCACAGCAGATGAAGTCTTCTACAGATGGTATTCAAGCACAATCGAGATTTCTATTTTGGAATGAAATATTATGAAATGAGCAAACATTAATGCTAAAAGTGACATTAAATTCACATGTAAAATTACGGGTGTAGCACAAACCTGCAACCTCATGGACAAACTGCCCCTGGTGTAAAGTGGTTATGCATTTGATTAGTTACCCATTATGTTCTTTTATTTTACTGAAGTTAGCTCCACTGAAACTTTTTATTTCCATCTACTGTTTTGTTCAGTTAAAGTTAGTGGAAAGATGAATCCACAAAATTATACAGTGTGTGATATATTATACACACCATTATTGCAGTAGACTTATTGCAATAAAAGGGATGTGCTATTTATGAATAGACCAAACTCATTCTTAACTTGTCAGCATAAAAAGCGGAACAAAAAGATGTCCAATGTTACAAAAAACCACTTTAATATTTATGGTACAGTTAATATGAGTGATTGTGCATTGGTTATTAAATGGTTTGTTAGTCTTTCAGTGTTTTCAGGATGACATAACTGAGAAATATGTCAACAGAAAAAAAGTAATATAAAGTTAATATAAATAAGAAATAGGTGTGTTGCACATGATTTTGTGATAGGAGCTTCACCTATTGTTTAGGCCACTAGCCATCACTGTTAAATTCTCAACTGGCTCACATCTTTATTGATAAATCACAAGGCATTATCAAATACATTTTGATATAAATATCCCAATGCTACTTACAGTCTCATAAACCAAGTAAACCAGTATTAGGTCAAAAATTGTTAATTAGTCGTTCTTTCTTCTACCTTTCCAGCCCTAGCCCACACATGGCTATGTGAAAGAACATTATGTATTGCTATTTTCTTGTTTCACATTTACACTGTGACGTTCTAGGCAGCCTATCAAATCAATACTCATGCTCAGACTGACTGTAGAGGCTCTTAAGCAGCTGATCTTTTATTATTTGCATTCATTTATTTCCACATGGATTTTTTGTGAATGGATGATACATTCTGGAGCCTTCATTGATATAGTTGTACTGTTTGATAAAGATTAGTGCTTTCTTGTGAAATATAAGATTATGTCATAGGTGAGCATTACTCTGTTGAATTACTCTGATGTAACTTTTTTCCTGTTGCATATAAGACTAAAATTATATAAAATTAAACATAAATTAATTTGTAAAAAATGCATAAAATAAAATGTTGAGTTAACAATAGATGAGCAATACTATGGAAATAAAACTGAGACCAGAATATATAACATTCAATGAAGAGATACATACTATATATTATTTCTTCCAGATATGATTTTGTTAGCCCTTTAGAGCAACTGTTAAAATTTTTAATTTTGGTGTTATTGTTATGCAGTTTTTTACCACAGTAAATGTTTTTTTTTTCCAGGTTTAAAAATCAACATATTAAATATTAATATAGCATAAAATAATTGTTAAAAATGTTATTCTCAAAATTAAGAGTAAGAGCAAAATAAAATGAATATTTTATTATTAAGAGATGTTAAATTGCAATGAAAATTAAGTGTTTAAATTGTGGGTAATATGGTTGTCTGTGAACTTGGCTGTTGTTTTCATATATTTCTTTTTTCAAGCAAATCATAATATCATTTCATATAAAGAGATTGTCATAATTGACTTTCAAAAATATTATAAAATGATCTAATAATTCCAACAGTAAGCACCTAGGCTTATAGATTGAAAAAGGAAAAGATGTGTATCAAATCTAAGTAATTTCTGCCAAAAGTAAGTAGAGAAATGTTATTTTTAAACATGCAAAATATATTAAAATTATTGTTGAGAAAAATGAGCATTTAAATTTCAGCATATGTAATGTGTGCAAAATAATGTATTAACAGAGGAATAAAATTTTAATCTCAGATTATTATATACCCAGATTACTTTATTAAACAGTCATGCTATTATTAACACTATGCTTCCTAAAAGTACTTAAGAAACCTTTCTTTTTTAATATGATAAAATGTTTTCAATAGTATGTAAAAGGGAAGTAGTAACAGTGAAGTAACACAAATATTAATGTAACAACTAATAATTGTAACAATTCTCCACTTATATATTTGAAATCCACAGGACTAGTTTTGCAATAAATGGATCTATTGTAAAAAATAAAAAATCTGGCATTTATCAATTAAATTGTTTAAATTGTGACCTTGTTTACAATGGTAAGACTAAAGATCATTTGGAAACCAGAGCAAAAGAGCACTTTAAGAATATTAAATACAAACAAATTGATAAATCAGCTATGGCAGAACATTTTTGAAATTTAATCATGAAATAAATCTAGATCTTAAATTCTTAAAACACTTAAATGGACCCATAGGTTTAATGGTTTGGGAGAAAATATTTATGTTAAAGAATAAAAATCATGCAATGAATTTTGATATACCGCCAATTGATACTCTTACCATGTTTGTTTTGATTACGGTAGTTAACAATGACTCAGTACACAATCCACCTAGTAGCAGTAACCATAACAATGTTATTGAGCTGATGATGCAATAGATCCTTTTATTGTGAAACTAGTCCTGTAGATTTCAAAAAGATAAGTAGAGAATTGTTGCATTTATTGTTACATTAATGTTTTCAATAGTGCTTATGCAAACATCTTTTTGAATTAAGCTTTACTGACACCACAGACAGGAAACAAAATTGCAGATCCTTCTAGTCTAGCACTCAATAAGACATGAGTATAGAATAAAGTGTTCTTAAGACTGCAAATACATAAGATTGAATAATAGCTACTGCAGATTCTAAGGTTGATTCTATCTGATGTATTCCATTCACCCATTCACATGACCTTCACTGCAGTGAAAACAACAGCAGTTAGTAAGTGCACTTCTCGCTGGAACAAATAATAATCCAATGAAAGCCAACATTGAAATAAAAGCTGCACAACTGTGTAAAATTAAAAACAACCTCAAATGAACATCAATTATTTCAACAACTACCTAGAGAATACAAGCTAAAAACAGATTACAAACAAATCCTTTTCAGAGAAGAATTATAATCACCTAAATTTAATAGAAAAATGCACTCTTCACTCTCTTAGAACTAATCCAATGGATTTTATGAGGATAGTAACAAACAAAGAGCTGACAGAACAACTAAATAAACAGGAAGACTTGTCAGAAGTATGCAGAATTGTTGTAATTGCATATATACACAATCAACAGAACAGAGTGGCTCAGAATTAACACAGATGGTTCTGCAGAAAAATTGAGAAATAATCTGGGAGGTGATATATATTGTAAATATTTTTCACATTATTTTACATTGCCTAGACAATCTACAAATTTTGATGGTGAAGTGATTGCAATACGATCATAAGAACAGGAAATAAAGTAGTTGTTCTCACAGACTCAGTTTCTGCCTTTCAAGTAATAGAAAGACATGACAGTCCATATGAATCTTAGGATGTGAGAGCTTATTATAGATTACTCCAAACAAAATACTACAATGGATACCAGCTCATGAGGGAGTGATTGGCAATGAGACTGCAAACTCTCTGGCCAAAAAGGGTGCACTGCTACATTCAAAACCTAATTAGTCTTGTAGATTAGATGAAAAACTAAGAAATATCAAAATTAATATAGAACAAAATACCAACATAATATTCAAAAGGACATTTCTAATAAAAATTACTCTAACATACAAGAAATAGTAAAAAAAAATAAAAAAAAATGTCCCAAGAAAAGAAACATTTGCTCACTTCAGACTAGCCATTAGGCATGACTGCATGGTGGAACATCTACCTTCATAGGTTTGGTTTTGTG
Organism: Hymenopus coronatus; assembly: GCA_030762935.1. NCBI lineage: Eukaryota > Metazoa > Arthropoda > Insecta > Mantodea > Hymenopodidae > Hymenopus > Hymenopus coronatus. The sequence continues at coordinate 139,723,769 of CM060882.1, forward strand.
AATGACAACGCATATAACATCTATAATGCTGACAAGATTTAAAATGGAGAACACCTACTGGAATGCACAGAATTGAGGAAAGCTGTACCAGATGGGAAGATACTCATCTACTTTGGCTGGATAGGGAAAAATTGGTAAATCAGAATCCTACACATTAGATCAACAACATCTTACCAACTATGCAAAAATCATCCAGAACAAATAGGACTTTAAAAGCTATTCCCAGAAAGTTAAAGATAATCATCAATAATCACTTGTCATAAAAATATCTTAAAAACATGGTATTTTAATAGAAGTCTGAATTTTTTAAAAATTTTCCACGTAAAGCATATAGGGTTGAGGTGAGTACCATATTCTTAAAAGATTTAGAAATTAAATATCAACTTTGATGTTTATCAGCCGTTTTGTTTTTGAGTATTGCTTTTTGGACACACAGACCATATATAGACCTTTTTCATGCATTTAGGGGACCTCTAAACATATATTTCTGGTGAAATCTCAGCCTCAAATTTTTTGGTAGAAAACAATACTTTCTCTACTTACTATATACAGCAGAGAAAGTAAAAACTGAAAACAAACAAAGTATTTCTGACTGTAGCTACTTGTCCTGTTACAGTGTCAGATATCTCAGCATGGATATTTAAATCTGATGCCTAATACCGATTTTTATATTTGCATATTGTACAGACTAAAACATCTAGACTTAGATAACAATGTAAAAGAAGTCTTTATTTTGCACTCTTGCACCCCAATTTTCTGTATTTAAATGCAATATGGTCCAATAACAATGAAGAACAGCTAAACTGTTTAGAAATCCTACAAAAAAGAGCTATTAAAATACTTTAGGGATTTAATATTTTAAAACCTTCCATAGAAGTATTTAAGGAAACAAATATATTGCCATTTTCCTATCTCTGTAAATATAGTGAATCTTTATTCGTGTACAAAACTGAAAATAACCTCCTATGTACCAACTCTGTAATCAAACACAAAAGAGATATTCACTCCTTCTAAACTAGATCAGCCAATCACGTATGTATAGAATCAGTTAACTCTACCAAATATGGAATAAAAAATATATTACATAGTTCCACCAAAACATGCAACAGTCTCCCACTTAACATTAAAGAATCACTGAACTTATCCCAATTTAAAAACAAACTCTGCAAATACCTACTTGAGCAATACTGGAATTCCTAAAAATTTGACAACAGAAAATCCCTATGGTGTTTTTTGAAATAGCTGTTGGAGGTGCTCCTTCATGACTGGGGATGCCCGCAAGCCATGTGGGGAAGCCGGTATCGCCTGAAGTGGTGGTTTGTGGTTTTACATCTCCAAGAGACCTAACGAGGGCGCTTCGATGGAATGGTAACCCTTCATTGAATTTTGTTGCCCGACGCCTAATCTCGTCCACCAGGTATGATAGACCAGAGGCTTCGTGCAGGAGTCTCGTAGGAAATCGTCAAGGCACAGAATAGATGGCCCGGCACTCCCGACACACATCATACACTCATCCAGCTTTCGTCACCTGTTACAATATTAAACATGTTTTTGGATCTTCCCCCATCATATTTTTCTATCTTTTCCTGGCATCATTGCACACATAGTTATTTTTTCTCATTTATGAGGTTATAAGGGAATCCATTTTTTTTTTAAAGTGTTTAATGCCTGCTTTTACTACTTGTAGCACTACAGGTGATGGGATATCCAATGGCTGCAGAGGCTTATGAAATGATTTTCTTTAAGTATTGCCCTCACTGCTGCTGATCCAATATTCAGGTCTTAATTTGATTATATGTTCGATTGTCTTTCCACAGCTATGGTTTACTTTCCCCACATTTTCATACACTGTTGCTAAAGCTGGCTGTCCTGCTTGGTCTTTATCTTTGAGGGAATCCCTTTCTCTTCCAAACTCTGCAAATCATCAATAAATGTTGAGTTGTGAAGGGAAAAGTTTCCCAAATGCATGATGCAGTCTTTCCCTTAAATTGACTTTAAAATCATAGAAAATCATGGCGCATAAATGCTCATAGGTTGAGATCCATCTAGCATCTGGTGTAACAATACATGCACACACACACACCAATGCATTGTTGGAGCATGCCCAGGTTTGCACATGTTACAGTCTGAAATTTAATCTAAAGCTAAAAAGAACTGCATTGACTTACCAACAACTCCTTGTTGCCAATTCTCAAAACTTTCAAAGTGACCCTCATATTACCGTCTGTTGCATCAGATGTGGGCATGGTGGTGCATTTATATGCCCCTCATTGTCGATGTAAACAGTGTAGATTTTATGAACTCATTGTTATTGTAAGTAATTATCTGAAATAATTTACCATGCCCAGTTAAACCTTAGTCAAACTACTATAAAACAAGAAATTTATAGCCATAGGAACATTATGTTGTAGGAGGAGCTCAATTATTTGTGATGGCCTCATTATTTTTAGTTTTAGTTGCAGATCTTTCCACTGCAGTGACAGCAATTGTTAGCTAATTTATTCCTCAGGTATATTTTTATCTACCTCTAAACCAAAAGCATGTTTTCATACCTGACACTTTATGCTTCTACTTTGACAATCTGCAAAATACAAAGAACTTCTTAAGAAACATAGTAAAGCATAAAATGCTCTTCAGGGAATACTTTCATTCTTCCTCACTATTTTTCAAACTAAGCAAAAATGCAATTTCATAATTTTAAATTGCAGACTTAAGACTAGTTGAAGAGGCTTACACTTGTAAAAGTCATTACAATGTCAACATTATTTTATACAATCACTTATGTATTTTTAAATAATATTAAAGTTGATACTGATATACTTTGTTTTCATCAGGGGGAGGAGCTTAAAAGTAGAACCAAGCTAATTACAAGTTGACCTCAGCCCAATACAGCCCCTTCCATTCCTTCAGTGATCTTGCTATTACTGACCTATTTATATGGAGGTCATCAATTAAAGCTGTAGATGCTGAGGCTACCATAGACAATTTTGACTCCTCCCATAACATTCAGTAGATGAATTTTACTGAAGGATTATTATTAATATTATTGCTTTGGATAACTCTAATAAAGTTTGAACAAATGTTAACCAGACAGCATATTTTTACAACAGTACTTAAGAATGTTTTAAAGACTGCACTGAAATACACTACTTCTTTCAGGTTGATACATTTTAATTCAAAAATTCTTTTCTTTTAATTCTTAAGAACAATATTATAAGACATCATCTAATATTACAAAAAATTATGTATTACAATATGACTTTCTCTACCAAAACAATACTTATGAAAGTTTATATTTCTAAGTACTTCAATTAATTGAGATACACCTTTGCTGAAAAAAAAAAAAACAAAAAAAAAAAACACACACACACATATACACACATTTTATTATAGATACAAAAATAATTGCAATAGTCAGATATTTAAGAACTGAAAGCTATATGCTCGCCTTAAAATTCCATGCTCTTTCCATGCAATTGCGAAAAACAACTCAAAGCCGAATGAATTTTAAATAAATGGCAAGTGTATTGATGTTTATAGCCATCAATAATGGATATTTCAGAAATGACTTACAGCAGAAAAAAGTTCTATATCGTAAATTGTGTGCCTCAAAATGATCTAGATTTTTTTGTGCGGTCATTTTTGTTTGCGCTTAACATTTCAATTATATAAGATTAAACAAAATCCCTTCCATACAAAGAGCACTTCCCAGGCTATTCCCAGAAACACACACACCAACTCTTTGGTGGTTTGTGTGTGGTTTAATTTTAATCTTTCATATACGTTATTAAAAAAAGTTTATACACTTTTCTTGTGTCCATTTCTTCCCATTCTTATTGCCATTTATTTTTCAATTTATATTTAATGTCAAATATGGTATTGCATGTATCGCCAACTATTTTCTCTACCAAACCAAAATTTTGTTTCTTTAGCCAAAATAATGCTAACTTCAACTTAATCAAATAGTCTATGGGTAGTAATTAAATATGCCATGTGGGGGTTGTATTTACTACACCTGTAAAATGTAATAATATTCTCCTTTTAATTCTCCTAAGTAATGCTTTCATCCTTGCATCACCCATTCTAACTGCCCAAACACTGCCTCCATAGGTAATTTATTGATGCAAAAATTACATACTGGTATAAAGTAATAGTTTTCAAAGAAAGTTTAAAAAATGTTTTGAGTAATGTTTCCTAATTTCATCATATTTTTGCTTTCTCTACATGTACTATGTACATAGTGTATAGAGAAGGTATTGTAATGCTCCTAAAAATTCGAACCGAGATTTCACTGGAAATACATGTTATGGGTCTCCTTGAATCCAAAAAAAGCATTTTTGGAAAAAGGTCTGTATATATGTGTGTGTGGGGGGGGGGACAGCATAGCTCAAAAACGAAAAGTCTGTTAAATACCAAACTTGGTATTTAAATTTGGTATCTTTCAAGGATGCAATACAAAGATTTTCAATAAAATCCCCCCACTCCAAACTAACCTTTATATGGAAAAAAATTTCGAACACTTTGATTTTCTCAAAAATGGCTCTAACGATTTTGATTAATATATCTTATATTTACATGACAAATAAAATATATATCTTTAATTTTCTGGGAATAGCCTCTGAAGACATGTTTGTTCCAGATGAATTTTGCGGAATTTTGCATAACTGGTAAACCGTAAGAGATAGACAAAAACTTATTGCACAAATAATGTAGAGCTTGTTAAAACACACAATTTATGCTATATACATTTTTTTTTCGTGGAGTTGGCCGTTTTTGAGATATTTCTTGTTATTAGTTTCAGCTTTAAAGTACTTATACTTTTCTCATACAGGAATTTGTCAACTCCTGTCCATACAAACAAAGGTACCTACTTCAATCACATAGCAACCAGCTTTTAAAAATTTGACTATCGATTTAGCCTATGGTACTCCCTTATTTCCCTTCTACTTACAAGGAAGCAAATAATAAGACCTTTTCTGCTATTTTTTCTCGATTAGTATAAGTAAATAGAAGAATATGCTTTTTAGCAATAATTTGTTGCAGAGATGTAGAGAAATTCATGTGAATGGAACACATACTTTTTTCTGATTTTCGAAAAATGTTCCATATAAAGTGTATTTTGAAATGGAAGGATTTTCTTTAAAATCTTCATGTCGCATAGTTGGAGGGTTGTGAACTAAAACATCAAGTTTGGTATTTAACAGACTTTTCGTTTTTGAGTTATGTCGTACATACACGGACCTCAAGGGATCTTAAAACTTGTATTTTTGGTGAAACCTGGTATCGAATTTTGATTGGAATACAATATCTTCTATAGCTCTGTAGGTACATTGTACGTTAGCACAGAAAGTAAAAAGTGATCCACAAAATCTACAAATGGCAAGGCATTTGAGAGCTGTAATGGGGCAGAAAGGGAGGTCGAAGAAGCCTTCATCACTGGAACACAGCTCCCAAGTAGGCCACAGTGGATTCTTTGTGTTTCAAACGTGACTGCTGGGTGGAAGGGAGGCAGGGGAGACCCGAAGAGAGGTCAGATCCGGACGACGATGTGCGCTAGCAAGGACGGGGTCCCCAACATGTCATAATCATGGCTAGTTCTACACAAACCACCGTAATCCGGAGGTCTCGTGGTAGGCGAGGAGGACACAGGAAGGAGGTTCCAACAGTTTCAACAAACATCAGGGGAAAATCTTTCCAAAGCTCAAATTCTACCGTCCTGCAGCAACATACAAACCGCCGTCGCTTGATACTACAACCCTGAAACAGATGAAGGGAAATAATGCAGACAAGAAAAAATGGGTAGGAAAGTCATGGTGGAAGGGAAACCACTCCAGAAATCGGCACCAACCCGGAGAAATCACGAAAGAAATCCATGGCCAGAGTGAATCAAAACGGGGCTCCCGGGCTCCTACACCTATCGCGGGACCATTTCGCTCGGTAGCAGAGATGGTACCCCACAAATTACTTCTTATTTTTCTCCTCATACCTACAGCCTCCTCATATGGAGGAATTATGGATAACTTAACATTCAGAAAGAAGAATAATTCAGAAGCGTTTTTCAAAATATGTAAGATGTAACTTTATTTGTGACGCAAATATGTCATATAAAATATGGTTATTGTAACGAAAATCGTTAAACTCCATTTCTAAAATAAAAACATAACCAAAATGTTCCCACTTAAATAGGCAGAAGCGCGGAAGACGGTTTTTTACTTTCTCTACTTGTTACCTACTATATAGGTAGGTAGAGAAGATATTGCATTCCACTCGAGAATTCGATGCCGAGATTTCACTGGAAATACACGTTTTAGGGCCCTCTGTGTGCAAAAAAGAAATCATTTTAGAAAAAAGGTCAATGCGTGTGTGTGAACAACATAACTCACAAGTCGGTTAAATACCAAACTTGATGCCACCCACCACAAACTACCCTATAAATGGAAACTTTTTCGAGCATCTTGTTTTTCTCAAAAGTGCCTCTAACGTTGCTGATTAAAATTCCGTATATTAAACACATTTACATGACAAAAAATCTGATGTGTTCCATTCACATGACTTTCTCTACATCTCTGCAACAAATTATTGTTAGAAAGCTTATGCTTCTATTTACTTCATGCTATATGCTATAACTTGCTTCATTAAAAGTAGAAGCGAAATGTGGGAGTACCATAGGTTAAAGTGACAGTCAAAATCTGGTTACTATGTGACTAAAGCTCTTTTGTTTGTGTGGACGGGAGTTGACAAATTTCTGTATGAGAAAAGTATGTTTTTCAAAGCTGAAACTAAAAACAACGAATATCTAAAAAACGATAAATTCCATTAAAAAATGTATATAACATAAATTGTGTGTTTTAACGTTATCTACATTTTTTGTTTAGTAAGTTTTTATCTAACTCTTACGGTTTAGGAGCTATGCAAAATTCCGTAAATTTCATCCAGAATAAAGTAAGCTTCCGAGCTATTCCCAGAAAATTGAAGATATACATTTTATTTGTCAGGTAAGTATCTTTAATGAACGATATTTTAATCAAAATTATTAGACCCATTTTTAAGAAAATCATTCTTTTTTTAAAAAGTTCTATGTAAAGGGTAGTTTGGGGTGGGGGGGTTTCTCAAAATCTTCGTGTCGCATCCCTGGAAGATACTAAACTTAAATACCAAGTTTGGTATTTTACCGACTTTTCGATTTCGAGTTATCGTGTTCACAGACACACGGACACACACACACACTCACGGATCTTTTTTTGAAAATGCTTTTTTTTTTTTTTTTGGATTCAGGGGACCCTAAAACATATATTTCCGGTGAAATCTCAGTATCGATTTTTTGGGTGGAGTGCAATACCTTTTCTATACACTATGTACATAGCATGTATAGAGAAAGTAAAAATCTGATGTGTTCCAATCACATGACTTTCTCTATATCTCTGCAATAAATTATTTTTAAAAAGCTTATGTTTCTATATACTTCCTGCTAATCGAGAAAAAGTTACTCGTAGTCTTATTTCCTGCTTCCTTGAAAGTAGAAGCGACATAAGAGAGTACTGTACGTTAAAGTGATAGTCAAAAGCTGGTTGCTATGTGACTGAAGTTCCTTTGTTTTTATGGACACGAGTTCACAAAGTCCTGTATGAGAAAAATATAAGTTTTTATAGCTTAAACCAAAAACAAGGAATATCTCAAAAACAATCAACTCCACGAAAAAAATGTATACAACATAAACCGTGTGTTTTAAAGTGCTCTACATTTGTTGTGTGGTAAGTTTTTGTTTCTCTCTTACGGTTTAGCACTTATACAAAATTCCGTAAAATTCATTCAGAATAAAGTAGTCTTCAGAGGCTATTCCCAAAAAATTCAATATATACTTTTTATTTGTCAGGTAAATATCTTTAATATACGATATTTTAATCAAAATCGTTAGAGCTATTTTTTAGAAAATCAAAATTTTCAAAAAAAGTTCCAAATAAAGGGTAGTTTGGAGTGGGTGGATTTTTCTCAAAATCTTCTTGTCGCATCCCTGGAAGATACTAAACTTAAATACTAAGTTTGGTATTTTACCGACTTTTCGTTTTTGAGTTATCGTGTTCACAGACACACACGGACTTTTTTTTGTAAATACTTTTTTTGGATCCTGGGGACCCCAGAACATGTATTTCCGGTGAAATCTCGGTATCGAATTTTTTTGGTGGAATGCAATACATTCTCTATACACTATGTACATAGTGCGTATAGAGAAAGTAAAAATATATATCTTGAATTTTTGGGAATAGCCTCTGAAGACCTATCCATTCTGGATAACTTTTGCATAGGTGCTAAAGTAAGAAATGGACAAAAACTTGTACGAAGGCTTCGCCTCCCTATATGTAGGACTGACATTCCCCCGCCTATGGGAAGGCTGTAGGAGAGCCAACAGCACATAACAGAACCTGGGGCAAGTGGTCGGCCCGTAGCCAGGCATGAGGAAGTGGATGATATGAAATGAAAACGCAATAGATGGAGCAATTAGTGGAATGAGTGGCAGGGGAAGTCGTAGGCCCAGACGCCGTTTCGTCCACCATAAATACCACATGCAGCCGCTTGGGATCGAACCCGGGACGCATCTGCCACGTTGCCGCCCTAGATAAAAACTTACTGCACAAAAATGTAGCTCTTGTTAAAACACACAATTTCTGTCAAACCTTTTGGTGGAATTGACTATTTCTGAGATATTCCTTGCTATTGGTTTCAATTTTAAAACACCTAAACTTTCTTCCTAATCGGATGCCTGGGGTCAGAGCCTATTGAAGAGGAGAAGGGCTATGGATCAGAGAGAGCATCCCACTTGCGGTCTTCTGGCATTGAACCCGGGCCACCTAGATGAGAGGCAAGTGGTCTAATCACTCTGCCACTGCACCGCCTCCATTGTTTTACTAAATGGAAAAATAGAATATTTATGAGGTTAGCCTTAAGAAGACCAAAGGGTTTTGTTTCTTAACTACTTCATATATTGCAACAGACTTAATTTGCTTTGTTTAAAGTGTTTAAGAATCATAAAACAGCATATAAATGGAAACAACTGTATATCGTAATTAAAGTTACGTAGACAGACCTTTTTTTTATATGAATACCGGATTTATGTGAATTTGTCACGGATAGGGAATGTCGTGTGAGTGTTCACATCACGGTCTTTCTTTGTGTTTGTGAGTGTGTAACATCGTGGATGCACGATACAGGTTTCGCAGGCATGCAGTTGAAAAGGTGTAGATAATGTTTGTATAAACACGCTTCGCAGTATAACCTTCATTAATTCTTTGTCAATGCAACGAGCAGAAGTTTAAAAGGGTAAGTACATATGTGAAACAATGCAACACATCTCTAAAACAAAATGCTCTACTCTTTATCAACGGAAGCTATGGGTTATTGTTTGGCGGAGGTCATTACAGCCCAGAAAAGCATGGGACAAGCGTTATATTGAATTCTAGCCTGTCAAATGATGTAGTTGGATACGTTATACTCTTTAGCAAATGTATATAGGATTAAGGTAATTAATTCCTCTCTAGAAGCATGCACTAACAATTAATATATTGTATATTTGAACCATTATAATGGCTGATATAAATTTGAGAGTAACTAGTTTGTTTTGAAACTCTATAAAAAACCTGATGTGTTCCATTCACATGACTTTCTCTATATCTATGTAACAAACTATTATTAAAAAGCTTATTCTATTGACTTCATGCTAATCGAGATAAACATTAGCAGGAATTGTCATATTACTTGCTTTTCTGAAAGCAAAATGTAAATATGGGGATACAGAAGGGCTAAAACAATTGTCAAATCTTTTAAAAGCTGGATGTCATGTGGATGAAATCCATTTTTTTTTTTTTTTTTTTGCATTGCCAGGAGTTGAAAAATTCTCGTATTTTAAAGCTGAAAACAATTACAAGGAATGTCTCAAAGTTGGTCAACTCCACGAAAAAAAAAATGTATGATATAAAGTGTGTGTTTCAATGAGATCTACATGTTATGTAGTAAGTTTTTGTCTATCTACTGCTTACGCAAAATCCAAATTGTCCAAAATAAAAGAGATCTTCAGAGGCTATTCCCAGAAAAATTCAAGATATACATTTTTCGTGTAAATATTTTTAATATACGGTAGTTTAATCAAAATCGTTAGAGCCATTTTTGAGAAAATAAAAAGTTTCGAAAATTCTTCCATGTAAAGGGTAGTTTGGGGTGGAGGGGATTTTCCTAAAAATCTTCGTGTCGCATCCTTGAAAGAAACTAAACTTATATGCCAAGTTTGATGTTTTATTGACTTTTCGTTTTTGAGTTATCGTGTTCATATACACACGGACACAGTCACACTGACACAGGACACACACGGACATTTTTCTAAAAATGATTTTTTGGATTCAGGGGACCCTAAAACGTCTATTTCTGGTGAAATCTCGGTATCGAATTTTTGGGTGGAAGCAATGCCTTCTCTATACACTATGTACATAGTACGTGTAGAGAAAGTAAAAAGAAAAAAACATTGGTTGTTAATTCAGGTGACACTCGTTTTACAAGATTGTTCATTTCAAAGTTTATTACGACGACATTATTATTTAGTCAATTTTCGAAACGAGATTAACCACTAAGTGGAAGATTATAACTTGCTAATATATGGCGGAGAAGTTGCCTAGGAAGCATGGCTTCAATCCGAAGAATATTAATAGATATTAATTTAAAAAGGTAGGGCAAATGTCTCTCGCATTGGCACACGGAAAAGTGTAAAATATAATAAACTATAAACGCATTAAGTATTCTTCCATATTCCTAGCACATCCACTAATTTTACACAGAAAATGTTTTTGTTTATATTCGCAGAAGGGCGCCACAACACTCTCTGTTGTAATATTCATATTGCCTCACGATAGCAAAGTACACTGCTTTTAATTTTGATGGTTCTTCGATATCGACCAAACAAAACAAAACGAAACAGGTTCTGGCATGACATGCACGGCATAGAACCCCAATAACTGATGCTACAGAAGGTTCTCGGCTTCGCCACTCACCTCTCACCTAGATGGTCCGTGTTCGATACCAGGGGACCGCATGTGGGACAAAGTAGCATTGGGTGGGTTTTCTCCGGAGTTTCCGGTTTCCCATTAAGTTCTCCATCATCCACCTCATCGTTATTTCGTATTATTCATTTCCTGAATTTCATACCAGGCATTGGGCTGATCATTGATCATCCATCCATGGCCTCCCAGATCATATATGGTATATAATATTAAGATTATATAATATAATGTAATATAGTATGATGCAGTACCTATATATCGTACTTTAGTTTAGTATAGTACGACAGAATATACAATATAATATGAAGACGAAGATTCAAGACATTTTGGGGGGTAAACCTTGTATTTTCATTCTAAACTGCCGTTCCTTCACATGGATTTTGATGGTTGTAATAACTTTAACTTTCGTCATGTAGTGATGAAAAATATCACATAAATTTTGTTCAATTTAAAAATACTTGCAAATAACTCTTTACCCCGTACTGTAGAAGGTCAAATTATATTTTATTGGTTTACACTTTTCTTGTGTACCTACGAACACTTACATAGAGATAGTAAACCGAAACATTTGACATGGATTGTTAGTTATGTCCTTGAATTGTTTGTTGATCTAATCACATAGAAAACTGATACCAGTTGGTTGCCTAAAGGTTCCCTAAGGAGGGAAAAACACTAATGTGACCTTGGGGAATGGGCCACATTTTATGCACGAAGGTGTAAGTGTTAATCGTGAATATATAGAGATCAGGAGATCCGTGGTTCAAATCCCGGCTATGGCATTGCATATTTCAGCCTGACTCTACCTATCCAAATCCTATCCTTCACACGGCTATGTGTAAAAATCTGATGTGTACCATTCACATGATTTTCTCTATATCTCTGCAACAAATTATTCTTAAAAAGCTTATACTACTATTTACTTCCTGCTAATCAGAAAAAAATTAGCAGAAATAGTCTTATTACTTGCTTCCTTGTAAGTAGAACCAAAATAAGGGAGTACCATAAGTTAAAGTGATTGTCAAAAGCTGGATGCTATGTCACTGAAGTTCCTTTGTTTGTATGGACAGCAGTTGACAAATTCCTGTATGAGAAAAGTATAAGTTTTTCACAGCAGAAACCAAAAACAAGGAATGTCTCAAAAACGATGAACTCCATGAAATAAATGTATATAACATAAATTGTGTGTTTTAACGTGCTCTACATCTTTTGTGCAGTAAGTTTTTGTCCATCTTTTACGGCTTAGTAGTTATTCAAAATTCCGTAAAATTCGCCCAGAATAAAGTACTCTTCAGAGGCTATTCCCAGAAAATTCAAGATATACATTTTATTTGTCAGATAAATAGCTTTAATATTCGATATTTTAATTAAAATCGTTAGAGCCATTTTGGAGAAAATCAAAATTTTCGAAAAAAGTTCCATGTAAAGGGTAGTTGGGGAAGGGGGGATGTTCCTCAAAATCTTCGTGTCGCATCCCTGGAAGATACTAAACTTAAATACCAAGTTTGGTATTTTACCGACTTTTCGTTTTTGAGTTATCGTGTTCACAGACACACGAACACACACACACGGACTTTTTTCTGAAAATGCTTTATTGGGATACAGGGGACCCTAAAACATATATTTCCGGTGAAATCTCGGTATCGAATTTTTGGGTGGAGTGCAATACCTTCTCTATACACTATGTATACCTATAGTACGTGCAGAGAAAGTAAATAAACAGTTATTCCATCTAAATTGACCATAATAGTTGGCCATAGTATGAATCCTGGGTCCAAAGTACTTACAACATTGTAAGTCGCCATTGGGGTTGACATTTCAAAATAATTTGAGATTACCTTGTGGTTTACCGGGAAACATGCGAGTCATTTGAGAAATTCAATGCTATGCCGGCATATTGCCATGGTAGCTCAGTGGCCGAGCACCGGCTAGAGATCGGGAGATCCGTGGTTCAAATCCCGGCTATGGCATTGAATTTTTCAGTCTGACTCTACCTATCCAACTAACGTAAACTACTTGAAGCGATCCTAAAAGTGAAATAACCATATATTTAATTAATACTCGCTAGAGCCCATTCCTGTAACCGTTTTAAGTCAATCTGATGAGCCCGCCATCCATCTATTCCTAGTATTTAATAATAAAATAATTACAGTAATCACCGAGCCCCTTTGGAGGTTCATAAGGATTATCCGCTCTCATATCTGTTTCAACTGCTGTTCTGACCTCTAGCCAGTACCATTTCCTGTCGCCTGCTCCTTTCCTCTGCTTCTGGATTCTCTCTTCTGTTTTATAATTCAGACTTCCTGCACTTCGACATCAGCTAGTCCACTAAGTGGCATGTAAATTTGCTATAGTAGTTCTCTCGTAGTCACACTAATCGCCCACATGTCGCACTGATGAGAATTTTTCTCACACTCACGGTAGTTCTAATAATAAAACTCCAAATTACTTTATTTCCAGCATATAGATTTTCGTGTATCCTAAGAAATAACAAAGATGAGTCTTTATTTCATCGTGAAATAAAGTACTGTATTTCATGGTAAATTATTTTAATTCATTTGGCAGCTCCCCATTCTTTTAAATGTGAAAATTCCTCGTCATATAAGTCCTCCGACTTGCCGGGTAACAAACTAAGTACTGCTTTTTAGCACAATCTAAAAGCAATATGCACTTACATTCATTTATTGATTTATTTGGTGCAGTTTAAATAATTAGAATTGAAAGTGTTTATTCCGGCGGTGTTACGCAGCATTACGCAGTCATGATGACTCTAATAATATTAATAAATATAAGAATATTTCAGTTAATATTAGGATAGGATAAAACGTTGTATATTACACGTGGCTTATTATTTGCTCATGAGAAGTTAGAACCTCGGCACTTACACGCTCGTGTAGTAAACACCCCACTCACAAATAGCCACTTATAATATAAATAACTATTAAACTAAACTCTTGCTTTGTTATCAATATTTCCCTTGGGTGAATATAGCTCAGAGTGAGTTACCCTATAAGGATTTCCCTTATCCTGAGAAGACGAATGTCGAATAACAAGTTCCATGGACTCTAAAATCATTGAGCACAATTTCACCGATTTCATTCATCGTCTCTGTAAAGTTTGCTTTCTCGGTATCCCTAAATGGACATAGCCTCAATATTTTCGATACAATGTTTCTCTCTCTCGTAACATAAAAATATTCCTGAAGTTCTAGGATGGAGTTGGGTAGAGAGCGAGAGAGAGAGAGAGAGAGAGAGAGAGAGAGAGAGAGAGAGAGAGAGAGTGTGTGTAGAGTAGAGTTTAACGTCCGCTTTTACTCCATACGGCACAAAAGGCAGTGAATATCTACCGATGATGCATGACAATAATGGTTGTGAAAGGAAATTTAGGAAGAAAACTTTCCAGGCTTGAATCCGGGACACTTCCCCATAATTGCCAGTTATGAGCACCTGGAATTTGAATCGAAGACCTTCCGTTCACGAGTCCGATCTCTTAACGAACTCGTCTACCTGTGTCGGTATATGAGAAAAGTAAATTAGACTACGAATAATTACTGAATATCGTACCACTGAATGTGAAGTAAGAATGGGTCCCAAAACTGTATATTTGTGCCTTTTTACTTTCCTTACTTCGTACATAATGCATAAATAGAGAAGGTATTGCATTTCATTAATAAACTCGATATCGAGATTTAACTGGAAACGTTTTAGTGTCCTCTGTAAAAAAAAGGAAAGAATTTTTAGAAAAAGGTCCGTGTGCGAACGTGTGGGAGTGTGTATCACATTTGTCTGTGTGTGTGTGTTCGTTAACACAATAACTCAAAACGAAAGTTGATTAAATACAAAATTTGACATTTAAGTTCAACATCTTCCAAGGAGATTTTCAAGAAAATCCCCCCTCACGCTAAACTAATCTTTAAATGGAAAATATTTCGAAAATTTTGATTTTCTCAAATTTTGTTACAATTTTAACATATAATTTTCTGGGGACAGCCTCTGAAGTCATTTTCAATTTTAGAATACTTTTCTCAAATGTTTCATCCATTTTTCTTTTGTTTTACGCTTGGCCATGCAAAGAGAAACTAATTTCAATCACATAGCAATCAGTTTTAACAAAATTGACTATCGCTTTAACCCAGTATATTCCATTATTCTCCTTCTGCTTATTAGGAACTAAGTACAAGAGCATTTCTGTTAAACTTTATCCTGATTAGCATGAAGTATATAAAAGAATATGCTTTTATAAGAATATGTAGTATGTTTGCAGTACAGGTAGAGAAAGCCATGTAAATGGAACATGTCAGATTTTTAAAATTCTGTGCTGCTTACCTTTGGTATGTAGAGAAAGTATTGAATTTCACCAAACCGAAATAGGTCTGGAAATACAAGTTTCGAGGCACCTTGAATATATACCTATGCTCACGTTTGTGAACATCATATCTCAAAGATGAAAACTTGGTTATATAGCAAATATTAGTAATTAAGTTCAGCATATTCCAAGAAAGCTACACGGAGATTATTTCTGAAAACATCTTCATTCTGGGTGACGTATAACTAGACAACCGTGAGAAATAGACAAAACTTTATTCTAGGTCTTGTTAAAACATACAATTTATGTCAAATATTTTTTTTCGAAGAGTTAATCATTTCCGTTGGTATTGGTTTCAATTTTAAAATACCTATATTTTTATCAAACGAGAAAATGTCACTCCTCTGACCATGCAAAGAGAACCGAATTTTCCGTGAGAAATAGACAAAACTTTATTCTAGATCTTGTTAAAACATACAATTTATGTCAAATATTTTTTTTCGAAGAGTTAATCATTTCCGTTGGTATTGGTTTCAATTTTAAAATACCTATATTTTTATCAAACGAGAAAATGTCACTCCTCTGACCATGCAAAGAGAACCGAATTTTAGTTTTATTACATAGCGATCAGCTCTAAAAAGATTTGATTATCGATTTAGTCTAATATGCCCTTATTTCTCTCCTACTTACTACGAAGCAACCAATAACCCCATTTCAGTTATATTTGTCTAGATAATAATTTTTTGTAAGAACAGTTTATTTGAAAAACAGGTAGAGAAAGTCATGTGAATGGAACACATAAAATGTTTTAGATAATTCTCCCACTCCAAACTACACTTTTATAAAACAAATATTCGTCATTTTTTACTTTATCTACATCGTAGTACATAAAGAGAGAAGGTATTGCATTCCATCCAAAATTCGATACCGAGATTTCACGGAAATACAAGTTTTAGGATCTGCTGAATAAAAAAGGAATATTTGGAAAAAGGTCCGTGTGTATGAGTATGTGTGCGCGCGCGCGTGTGTGTTAACTCAAAAACGAAAAGTCGGTTAAATACAAAATTGATATTTAACTTTTGCGACCCAAAGATTTTTTCAAGAAATTCCCCCCCCCCCACCCCATGGAACAATTTCCCCCATTTCCAATTCCATGGAACAATTTTAGAACATTTTAATTTTCTCAAAAATGATCCAATGACTAACTAAAATACCGCATATTAAAGATATTTACATGACAAGTAAACTCCATATCTAGAATTTACTGGGAATATCCTCTGATGCCCTCTTTATTCTGGATGAGTTTTACATAACTGTTAAACCGTAAAAGATAAAAACATACCCACTAAACAAAACATGTAGAACTCGACAAAACACACATTTTTGTCCTATGCGTTTTTGTTACGGAGCTAGCCATTTCCGAGATATTCTTTGTTATTGGTTTAGGTTTGTCGCGCGTTATGTCTGTATATCTTTATACTGCCCACATTGTTA
Source organism: Hymenopus coronatus (assembly GCA_030762935.1). Lineage (NCBI taxonomy): Eukaryota > Metazoa > Arthropoda > Insecta > Mantodea > Hymenopodidae > Hymenopus > Hymenopus coronatus. The sequence continues at coordinate 139,740,607 of CM060882.1, forward strand.
TTACTTAATTAGCGTTGATTTATTACGGGTGTGGGAAAGACACTTTCTATATGCTTTCTTTGACCTGTCAGTCGACTGAAAACCGACAGCATACAAAAATTAAGAATGAGTCCACCGTATTTGCTGCAAGGACTTCTACAATCACCAATTTATTAAATAAATACAAGAAAATACAGTAAAAAACTTATATTAACATGTAATTAGAATAATAAAAGAATTGGGGATTATTTATAGATCTTTGATATTAACAATAATTATTATAGGGCTGTGACGTCAAGAATTCCCTCTCTATTTTTAAAAGGAAATTGTTATCCATGTTTCTTTTGTTTTGCTTCTGGCCATTCAAAGAAAACCCAATTTCAATGTCAATCACATAGAATTAGTTTTTAAGGCTGTTGCTTTAGCCTAGTGTATTCATTTAGATCCCTGCTACCTATAACTGGTAATGAGACCATATCTGCTAATGTTTATCTTGATTAAATTGAGTAAGTAGTGGAAAAATAATCTTTTGTAAGAATACTTTGTTTGCAGAACCGGTAGAGAGAGAGAGAGAGAGAGAGAGAGAGAGAGAGAGAGAGTCGTGTGAATAGAACATATTAGTTTTTTTCTTTCTTCTAGGAACTGAATTAGAAGACGCATATGTCTATTTTAAATTTCATCTCTGTGCAACGATTTAAAAATTTAAAACAATTGACCTCGTTTTGGGAGTTCTGTTTGGTATTTTATACTTTTATGAAATAACCTGGGTTATCTCTATTTTAGGTTTCACTGGTGTATAGTGGCCTCATGAAACGTGGAAATTAGCTAGTGGAGCATGAAACTCAATTCATCATGTTTTCGTCATTAAAATTAAACTTGGTGCTTAAAGAATTAACTGGAATGAATCTGTAAAATTAGCAAGGTCAGTCAGAACCGCGCAGGTTGTCCGAACGTAGGCGCCTGGTTTTTTGTATTTATTTCAGTGAGGATAAAATCGGAAGTTTCTTTGTTTAAATTAAGTCCCGCTACTGCAGGGTGAACTAAAGTCACGCAGGCCGATTAACTTGTGTAAAGTAACGGAAAGTAGTTACCTGAGAAACTAAACAGACGAATCGTGTGATGGGGATAAGGTGACGCCAAAAATAGCGCGAAAAATCCACCAATCCCGCTAAAGTAAAGGCGTGAACGTCACAAACTTCAGATTCACACACAAAGAGAGGTAGAATCGGGGCAGCAGGCATTTTTTCTGGAAGACATCGGGGGCGAAGCTATGTCCAGACGGGACGGGAACGCGCGTGCAAAGTGTGCGGCTTAAATTTAAATTCATGCAAGTTCCAAAATCATTAAGTGCGGTGGACAGGTAATTAGCGAGCAGCGCGCGATTCTATATTGGTCTTCATAATCCCGAAATTACCTCCGGAACAAGTTTAAATAAATTCTTGGGCAAAGTTACAAAAGTGGCGCAAACCGCGGAGCGTTTTGAGACCCCGAAGTAACAAAGGTCAGCCGTTAGAAAAATCAAACCTGGCTTATGAGAAACTCTCTGATAGAAATGTAATGTATTGGTTCGCCGGTAAAGCAAATAGAGAAAGATAAGTGCTGTGCTTCTCATTCCACCGATGAGATCCTTGGGATACGAGCTCATGATCTACTGATCCTGCGTTCCCAGAAACTATTCTAGCCTTCTGCAGGAAGCGAGATTCGAACCTGAGACCAGCCGAGGACGAGGAAGAGCAACGCTGCATGCCGGGAACCAGGCACAAATCTGTTGAGCACTGTGGCAGCAGCTTCAAGTTCCAGTATAAATGGAAAGTAATTTCATTTTAGTTTATTACTTTCTCTATACGTACTATGTACATAGTGCAAAGAGAAGGTATTGCACTCCACCCAAAAATTCGATACCGAGATTTCACCGGAAATATATGTTTTAGAGTCCCCTGTATCTAAAAAAGTATTTTCGGGAAAAGGTCCGTGTGTATGTGTGTGTGTGTGTGTGTGTGTGTGTGTGTGTGTGTGTGTGTGTGTCCGTGAACACGTTAACTCAAAAACGAAAATTCGGTAAAATACCAAACTTGATATTTAAGTTTAGTATCTTCCAGGGATGCGACACGAAGATTTTGAAAAAATCCTCCCACCCGAAACTATCCTTTACATTAAACTTTTTTCGAAATTTTTGATTTTCTTAAAAACGGCTCTAACGATTTTGATTAAAATACCGTATATTAAACATATTTACCGGACAAATAAAATGCATACCTTGAATTTTCTGGGAATAGCCTTTGAAGAGTACTTTATTCTGGATGAATTTTACGAAAGTTTGAATAATTGCTAAACGGTAAGAGATGGACAAAAACTTACTACACAAAAAATGTAGATCACGTTAAAACACACAATTTATGTTATATACGTTTTTCTCGTGGAGTTAATCGCTTTTGAGACATTGCTTGTTTCTGGTTTCTGCTATGAAAAACTTACTTTTCTCATACAGGAATTTGTATACTGCTGTCTATACTTACAAAGGAACCCCAGTGACATAGCAACCAGCTTTTAACTATCACTTTAACCCATGGTACTCTTTTATTTCACTTCTACTTACAAGGAAGCAAGTAATAAGACTATTTCTCTAATTTTTTTCTGATTAGCATGAGGTAAATAAAAGCACAAGCTTTTTATCAATAACTTGTTGCAGAGATGTAGAGAAAGTCATGTGAATGCAACACATCAGATTTTTTTTTTCTCTGGCATGAATTGTCATTCTTAGCATAAAAGTTCATTTTAGTGTAGACTCATTAAGGCCCCCCTCCCCAAATTCAGCTGCCACTATTTACAGCGATCAGTGAAATAGTGTTAGATAACGATAATTTCCAAAAACATTGAAATTTGATACACCGAATAACGATTCTACAAGTGTCGGACATCTACCATCAGATCTTATTAAGGAAAAACTTGAAGATGTAGAAGTAAAGGACAATCTCACAATCTTAAGCGAATACTTCCAATCATTAGCACATCAGTTGCGCATTCGGTTGAGGATCTGGGGTCCCTCTCAGATACCTTATCTTTATACCTGATATGAGTGGTACACTGATATACTGCTCCCAAAACTACATGTAGACAAGAAGACCAAAACCCCTCCTATGAACAGCAAAATGGAGGTTTAATATCACCAGTAAAGCAAGTCATGTCTGAAAACCCAAATAACTTTGTTATTAACTTTCTTCAGCTTCAGAGCTTTTTAGAAAATTCTGTTGGAGCCTCTGATATGATTTCCTTGGCTTCAATCTACGCTACCAACATGGAAGGACTAGTTGATGATACCTTAAGCAAAGTGCACCCCCGTCTCATTCACAGAAACATTAAACCTAGGTGCACAAAGCTAATAAAAAGTTTTCATAAATAATTCTAAATCTTAACATTCAATATGATTCCATCCATATCGCAATGGAACCTTAATGGATTCAGAACACAATATAAGTACCTCCAACTTCTCTTAAAAGGAATGATCCATAAATAACCTGTCTTCAGGAAACATATTTTGAAAACCAATACACATCACAAATTAAAAATTGCTCTTGCTACAATAAAAATCGCTCAAATTATTTTTGCGCTAGTGGTGGAGTAGTTGTCTACATTAAGAGAATATTCCACACATGGAGATACTTTTGAACACACACACACAGTCACACACACGCACTCACACACTCATAAGCATTAGCAGTAATAATTAATCTTTCAACATTAATATGTATTTGTAATACACATTTGATTAACAGTGCTGAACTCAACTTAACATCTTTACTGTCTTACAGAACAGCTTCCAAAGCTCAATATAGTTCTGAGCGATTGTAACAGCCATGGTACATTATGGGGCTGTAAGTACACAAATAGTCGAGGAAAAATACTTGAATACTTGCTGGATTACTCAAATTTTGTGTTACTAAATACTGAATTTACAAATTTTAACTTAGCTAATAGTTCATTCATCAGCCTAGATCTTACATTCTGCATACCTGATATATACAGTTTAATACAAAAAATACCATTCAATGACCTCAAGGTAGTGATCCCTTCCTACATTAAAAAATAAATTCCAGAGAATTTCCACATTTAGTGTGCTAATGTAGCATTTACCTTTGCCTTTGAGTTTATTACTTCTGTGAAGCATTGCTTCATAATTCAGCACTTGGTAATAATAGTACAACACACTGCGAAGTGGTTGGTGACTTGTTGTTAAGAAATTTGAAATATTTTTTTTAAAATACATTTATTTAGAGTCGTTTTAACTGCTTGGTCTTATCACTGCCAGTCAATAGAAACTACAATATTATTATGTTGACACAATAAACAGTGGATTACATCAGAAGTGTTGAAAACGGTTTAACATTAAAATTAATACAATTAAGGTTGAAAATTTCCAATAAATAAATTAACAATTAAAGTAAAATTGAACTATAAGTATAGAAACACAACATTTTCAATATTTACATTATATGTTTCATAGTCGGCTTACCCTCCTCGTATTTAGGACTAACATCCCCCTGGGACATACAAGCGAATACCTAGGGATCAGGCGAGAGGCGAGCGGTCTAATGACTCGGCCATGCCCTTACGTTATATGTAATTATAAAGATGTAAGTTTTTAAAGAACTTGATTACATTTCTGGACATTTGAGGGTTAAATAGAACTGAGATGTATTTGGAATATTGAACTTCTCTCTGTGTGCCTCATAAAGAGGGCATTCTGATATTATATGAGACACAAAGAGGAATTTTACATCTGTTACATTTAGGTTGAGATTCTCAGGAAGGAGTGTATGCCTTATTCTGAATCTGGATATGAAGACTTGATATTTCCTATATCGAGTTGTATATTTGCCTTTGTCGGAGTGAGGCATCCCAATTCTGAGTCCAGGTATCCTTCCAACAGGAGAGTATGTTACTTTTGGCAAACGAGTTAATATCCCTATGAGAAGTTGAGATTACAGGATCAAATTCTGGTAGAGGTGGGCGGATTTTGCTGCTTTGTCCGCTTTTTCGTTGCCTTGTACATTTTGATGAGAAGGGATGCACACAACTAATACAGCTTTGACAGCAACATTGTACAGAGTTTGAATTTCTTGAACGGTTTCCTTATCAGACTACAAGTTCCGTATAGCTTGAATAGAACTCATGGAGTCAGACTTAATTACATATGAACTGGTAAAGAAAAAAAAAATGAAATGGAGGTTTATTTATGGACATTCTTTAACTGCTGTAGTTCTCAGCGTCCCATTCTATACTGGGCGAGAAGACCGCTTAATTTTGCTCAGAGGCCTCTTAATCAGGTTCGAGGTTCTTTTACGTATCATAGATCTATGACATGGGCCCAACTTCCCTTCTGAAGGAAGCCATGCTGATGATTTATACGCCCGAAAATATGCATCGTCCTCTACCGAGTTTGAACCCGCGAAATATGAAGTTAGCATGATAAACATTACCTTTAAAGCTTCTTGTAGTAATTCATGGTATATTAGGATATGTTCACCGTTGCAAAATACGGTGATATAAGCAAACATGCGTGCTTTTTTTTTTTTTTTTTTTATGTTTAACGTCCTTTAACCTGGTTGGTCATATCGGACGATGAGTGAAATTGGTGAAATGATGTTCAAATTATCTTGGGGATCATGAACCTCAAAGTTATTCGACATTCGTCTTCTCAGAATAAGGGAAAACCTGAAAAAAAAACTTATCCGGGTAACTCACCCTAAGCGAAATTCGAACTCACGACCTGTTGAATGTGAAGCAGACATACTACCACCACACTACCCAGGCGGGCTGCATGCTTTGACCGAGAGGGCAAAGCAGTTAGCCAAATGGTTAATAGCCATGATAAATAATGTTACACTAATGATGGATCCTTGAGGTATTCATTTGCATTGGTGTGTATTCCAAAAGACATCCATTGACACGGACTTGTATTTTTCGATTCTGGAGAAAGTTGAATATGAAATTAAACATTTCCCCGCCAATAATCTTTAAACACCTGTATAATGTACTCGTTACTGATTGTGTCATATGCTTTTTCTATATCTTTGCTTATCAAGAGGAGTTGTGATTCGCGAAAAGCTTCCCTTATTTCTCTTTCTAGCAATAAATAGATGAGTTGTTGGAGAATGAAGGCGACGAAAACGCTTTGGAAGTCACTAAAAACGTTGGAGGTTTCAGTTCCCATCGAGGCGCTTATCAGTTTTTTTTCGGGGAGTTTGCATGAAGTACATGTCTAGGAGGTAGTCTTTAGTTTTGTGGTAGTAGATTAATTATGGTTTTACGTTGGAAAAGCGTTTTGTATTCCTTATGCAATTGTAGATATCGGTTAGATAAACTAATCCTTCAATACTATTTTAGAAGCTCATAAGGAATTCTATCAGGTCCAGGGCTGGAATATTTAGTAAGAAGCAGAACATCTTTAATTTCCTGTAAGCTGATTGGATAGTTCGGGTTTTGGTTTGCGTCATATTGATCAGTGAATTTGAACTCATTCCTTAAAGTTTGATTTTGTAGCAGTGCAGGTTCATTATTGTGATGATTTGATAAAATAAATTGACAAAAACAGTAGCGAGTTTTTTTAGGGTGGGGGGTAATTTTTACATCTTAGGGATCCATAATTGCGGTAATTTGGAAGCCATGGCCATTTCCTTTTATATTTCTGATTTTATTCGAGATAAAAGAGTGAGGGGCCTATCGTGAAGTAAAAATCCTATCCATGATTCCCTTTTACTTGGCTTAAATGTTTGACGCTTAAGAGCTCGCTATTTTAAATAGTTTATTTTATTTTCAGAGGAGCGGTTCTTTTTGTAACGGTAGATTGCTCGATTTTACTAGCGATTAAACAGTTGCATTCCTCATTCCACCATGGGACTGGACGTTTATTAAGAGGGAATATTTTGAAGATGCTGATGCTATGATATCGTCGTTAAACTCTTAAAGTATGAGGTTAATGTCAAAACCATGAAACTCCTTGGTGCAGTTAGGTCTTCAGAGAATTTGTTAAAGTTAGCTCTAAAAAGGGACCAATTGACTTTGTTTAGGTTAATTTTTTTAGTATGGAAAGTTGCGGAGGAGGATTGCAGTAACGGTGAATTAATATAGGAGGCGATTGAATGGTATTTTTTGCATTAAATTGTATATATCAGGTATGCAGAATGTAAGATATAAGCTGATGAATGGACTATTAACTAAGTTAAAATGTGTAAATTCAGTATTTAGTAACACAAAACTTGAGTAATCCAGCAAGTATTCAATTATTTTTCCACGATTGTTTGTATACCTACAGCCACATAATGTACCATGGCTGTTAAAATCGAGCTTTGGAAGCTGTTCTATAAGACATTAAAGATAAAAGTTAAGTTCAGCACTGTTAAGCAAATATATATTACAAATACATATTAATGTTGAAAGATTGTAATTACTGCTAATGCTTATGTGTGTGTGTGTGTGTGTTCAAAAGTATCTCCATGTGTGGAATATTCTCTTAATGTAGACAGCTACTCCACCACTAGCGCAAAGATAATTTGAGCGATTTTTATTATAGCAAGAGTAATTTTAATTTGTGAGTGTATTAGTTTTTAAAATGTGTTTCCTGAAGACAGATTATTTATGGATCATTCCTTTTAAGAGAAGTTGGAGGTACTTATATTGTGTTCTGAACCCATTAAGGTTCCATTGCGATATGGATGGAATCATATTGAATGTTAAGATTTAGGATTATTTATGAAAGCTTTTTATTAGCTTCGTGCACCTAGGTTTAATGTTTCTGCGAATGAGGCGGGGGTGCACTTTGCCTAAGGTATCATCAACTAGTCCTTCCATGTTGGTAGCGTAGATTGAAGCCAAGGAAATCATATCAGAAGCTCCAACAGAATTTTCTAAAAAGCTTTGAAGCTGAAGAAAGTTAATAAAATTATTTGGGTTTTCAGACATGACTTGCTTTACTGGTGATATTAAACCTCCATTTTGCTGTTCATAGGAGGGGTTTTGGGCTTCTTGTCTACATGTAGTTTTGGGAGCAGTATATCAGTGTATCACTCATATCAGGTATAAAGATGAGGTATCTGAGAGGGACCCCAGATCCTCAACCGAATGCGCAACTGATGTGCTAATGATTGGAAGTATTCGCTTAAGTTTGTGAGATTGTCCTTTACTTCTACATCTTCAAGTTTTTCCTTAGTAAGATCTGATGGTAGATGTCCGACACTTGTAGAATCGTTGATCGGTGTATCAAATTTCAGTTTTTGGTACGCTGCCTTCATCAACTTTAGAGAAATTACCTAACACTATTTCACTGATCGCTGGAAATAGTGGCGGCTCATGAATCTTTACTTGGGGAGGGGGGCCTTAATGAGTCTACATTAAAATGAACTTTTATACTAAGAATGACAATTCATGCCAAAGAAAAATAAAGTAAAATGCAATTACTTTACATTTAAACTGGAATTTGAAGCTGCTCGCACGACGCTCAACAGGTTTGTGTCTGGTTCCCGTATGCAGCGTTGCTCTTCCTCGTCCTCGGCTGGTTTCAGGTTCGAATATCGCTTCCTGCAGAAGGCTAGAATAGTTTCTGGGAATGTGTGATCGTATCCCGGTAAGAATGTTAGCGGAGATCTTATTAGTGGAATGAGAAGCACAACACTTAGGTTTCTCTTTTTGCTTTACCGGCGAACCAATACATTACGCTTCATATCACAAAGTTTCTCATAAGCCTAGGTTGCAGCTACGAACTGGCTGGTTTGATTTTTCAAACGGCTGACCTTTGTTACTTTGGGGTCTCAAAACGCCCCGTGGTTTGCGCCACTTTTGTAAATTTGCCCAAGAATTTATTTAAAGTTGTTAAGGAGGTAATTTCGGGATTATCAAGACCAATATAGAATCGCGCGCTGCTCGCTAATTACCTGTCCACCGCACTTAATGATTTCGGAAGTTACAATCATTTAAACTTAAGCTGCACACTTTGCGCGCATGTCCCTGTCCCGTCTGGACATAGCTTCGCCGCCGATGTCTTCCAGAAAAAGTTCCTGCTGCCCTGATTCTACCTCTCTTTTTTATATGAATCTGAGGTTTGTGACGTTCACGCCTTTAATTATGCGGGATTGGTGGATTTTTCGCGCTATTTTTAGCGTCACCTTATCTCCATCACACGATTTGTCTGTTTAGTTTCTCAGGTGACCATTTTCCGTTACATTGCACAAGTTCATCGGCCTGCGTGACTTTAGTTCAACCAGCAGTAGCGGGACTTAATTTGAACAAAGAAGCTTCCGATTTTATCCTCACTGAAATACAAAATACCGGGCGTCTACGTGCCGACAACCTGCGCGATTCTGACTGACCTTGCTACTTTTACAGATTCATTCCTGCCAATTCTTAACTTCAACACTTAATAACTTATAAGCTAGCAGTTGAAACTGTTTAAATGAGCTTTATGCTTCGAATAACCATATCGTTTTTTTTTTTTTAATGTTTCCTGCATATGTTTCAAATCACACACTCCTCCTTTAGTCCACGCACCGCCACCGGCGCCGCCGCGACTATCTCCACCCCTACCAACTCCACCACCGAACAACAAACACACATGATCAGACTCCGGAACTGTATTTTAATTAAAAAAAATCCTTGCACTTGACAGTTCGGGTAGATTCGCGTAAGGTTGGCTATGCTGCCTTTGCGGCGTTGCCAGTGTAACTAATAAACAACAAGAGCTGATTACAAATGTCTCTATCGTGTGTAAAGACGAATATAAGCATGTATATAGTAAATGAATGCTGATGAATAATGAACCTAATTCGTTATTATTGATGTTAATTGAAAATAACAGTGATCCTATAACGCATGCAGCATACATTACTTATTTACGATAGTTTAGAGCAAATTAATGCAAAATAGCTTATTGCAACGAGAGAAAGGTATAACAATTGATTTTCAACGGTTTAGAATTATAATGGGTCGTCATCATTCTCAGAAACATCATCGTCACTGTCAACATCTCCGTCGTCGTCACCAAGACATATCATTAGTTGTTCACATTCTCTGTTCTATCGAATGCCAGTGCTTTTCGTGTTATTTTGTGCACATGATTCACTTTCTTCTTCCATGAAGCCGTGTCCACCCTCGCCACACCTTCCCGCAAAAGTTTATCCATTGTGAAAGTCTTGTTATGTTCCCTCACGTACAAACAAACACCAACCACACCATCAACAATAACAACAAATATGAATAACAACGAATAATACGTCGCTTGCACAGAATAGCTCAACGCACGTGTTAGGAGTTCACGAACTGACCACGCGGTTGGAAATTTCCAGATATTGCAACGATGCGGCATCTAGATCTGTTTTCGTTGTCTGACCGACCGACCGATCGGAATGCTGCTTTGTGATTGGTTCAGAAAGTCAAACGGGTAAAACTTTTCATCTGTTTTTTGTGGGTGTACCAACTTAACTCCCAACTGTCAAGTGCAAGGATTCAGCGGCGGGGGTATATTTGTGAAAGATGCTCTTCTATCACGTAGTTAGAAATGCTTGGGCAAGAATTTGATAGTATAACCTGTTTTGTTTTCATTATGAGTGGTCTCAGATGGAAGGTTATGTTTTGTATTGTAATTTTGGGGTGTTTGTTTACAAGCTCTTCTGCTAAGCTTTTGTTGGCTAAGTACATTCATATTCTGGAATTTAATATACAAGAAACGTATCAAATGTTGTAAGGGTATGTAAGCTTACCAACCGAAAACCATAGTCTTTAGGTGCAAAGCTATCGTGAGCATCGATAACAATGACCTCTTTCGTTGGAGTTGTTTGCGTTTAGATGTATAACTTTTGGACATTTTATCCTTAGGTACAATATCATTTGGATCATTAGAAACTTTAAGGTTATTTACAGACCGTTCAATTCTAACATTATTGGCAGCCATTTGCATCGCATAGAACTCCGCTGCAAATGCGCAGCAACATTACAAGTTTCACACAAATTCTTGTTATCTGTTTGATTTAAATTTTAGAAATAACTAGAACTGTTACCTCAGAAGGAGGAACACTGTTTAAATCGATGAATTTATTAATAATTAACAGGCAATAAGACCTAATAGCACAAATTTCGCTGAGATAAGTTACGGTCATAACATTCTTACTGCCGTGGCCTATTTCGATCCAAATTTGAAATTGTATTACATAAGTATATTTAATAATAGTAGGAATAATACTAATAACTATAAAACAATCATAAAGACATTAATTACTTGATTTTGTGTATGAGATAGTCATACTAATATCCCACGAACGTTTGAAATTAATGAAATAAGAGTTTCAAAACTGTTTGATTTTTCCAAGAATAACTAATTATTTTGATTAAAATGCCTTATATTAAATATATTTACATGAAAATATTAAATGCATATCTTGAATTTTCTGGGAATAGCTTCTGAAGTTCTCTTTATTCTGCAGGACTCTTGTACAACCGGTAAATCGTAAAAGACAGAATCTTACTATACAAAATTGACGTCATATACAATTGTTTGTGAAGTTGTAGCATTTCCAAGATATTCTTTGTTATGGTTTCAATTTTAAAATATTTATTCTTCTCTAAAACGTCAACTTGTCATTCATTTCATCTCTTTTATGTTACTTCTGGCCATACGGAGAGAAGCGAAATTCAATTCATAGCGACTGCTTTTAAAAGATTTGACTATCGCTTTAGCCTAGAGTATTCCCTTATTTGTTTTCTACTTATAAGTAACTCAGTAATAAAACAATTTCTGTTAATGTTTATCTCGGTTAGTTTGATCTACACGGAAGAGTAACAGTTTGTAATAATTGATTTTTACAGAACAGGTAGAAAAAGTTGTGGGATTATTTCTTCAGAATTGAGGCTAAGTAATATAATTGTGTTGAATCCGATCGTTGCAGCGTATATTTGCTTCGCAAGTCGAATGGGTTAATCTGTTAAATGTGCAATTTGCTTTGCGTCACGACAAAATGTTTGCTCCTAGGGCTGGTTTCTGTAAGGTTTTTTACTTTCTCTACACGTACTATGTACATAGTGTATAGAGAAGGTATTCCATTCCACCCAAAAATTCGATACCGAGATTTCACCGGAAATACATGTTTTGGGTCCCCCTGAATAAAAAAAAAGTAGTTTTGGAAAATGGTCCGTGTGTGTGCGCGTGCGCGCGCATGTGTGTGTGTGTGTGTCTGTGTGCGTCTGTGTGTCTATGGACAGCATAGCTCAAAAACTAAAAGTCCGTTAAATACAAAACTTGGTGTTTAAGTTCAGTATCTTCCAAGGATGCGATACGACGATTTTCAAGAAAATCCCCCCACCCCCAACTACCCTTTACTTGGAAACATTTTCGAAAATTTTGATTTTCACAAAAATTGCTCTAATGATTTTGATTAAAATATGGTATATTAAACATGTTTAACGCACAAATAAAATGTGTATCTTGAATTTTCTGGGAATAGACTCTGAAGACACTTTATTCTGAGTGAGTTTTACGGAATTTTTCATAACTGCTAAACCGTAAGAGATGGACAAAACTAGCACACAAAGAATGTAGAGCACGTTAAAACACACAATTATGTTATATACATTTATTTTTCGAGGGGATGAGCTTTTTTTTCAGCTTTAAATAACTTACGTTTCTCATACAGGAATTTGTTAACTCCTGTCCATACAAACAAAGGAACTTCAGTCATATAGCAACCACCTTTTGACCATCATTTTAACCTATGGTACTCCCTTATTTTTCTTTTACTTACAAGGAAGCAAGAAATAAGACTATTTCTGTTAATTTTTTCTCGATTAGCATGCGGTAAATAGAAGCTTTAGCTTTTTAACAATAATTTGTTGCAGAGATGTAGAGAAAGTCATGTGAATGGAACACATCATATTTATTTGTCAGGACTCTGGTGCTGTATACCTTTTCTCTTTTTTCCCATTTTTATAACATTTCCTTTCTTTATTTGATTATCGTTTTGTTTCTAAACACACACATATACACATTTACAAACACTGAAACACCCATGCCCAAGGCAGGACTCCAACCCACTATCCCCTGCGCCACGAAACACCAAAGCGAGGCACTTTAGCAAACGCGGCCATGGGAATCGGATATAGCCCTGTGAATTTTGTAAAATCCACAGTATATAAGATATTTTTTTGACATTTTTACTCGATATTATACACAATAATAGTGATATTTCTACCATGTATCAAAATTATCGCTTACAAAGTTATTTAAATAATAATTTCTTTACAGGCTAAATTCTTTGAAATAAAAATGAGACACAGCTCGCCTGAGTAGTGTGGAGGTAGCGTATCTGCCTCACCTTCTAAAGGTCGTGAGTTCGAATCTCGTTTAGAGTGAGTTACCCGGATAAGATTTTCTTTTTCGGGGTTTCCCTTATCCTGAGAAGACGAAAGTCGGGTAACTCTATGCTCCACGGACACCGAGATCATTTGAGCATCATTTCACCAATTTCATTCATCGTGCGATATGACCAACCAGGTTAAAGGTCGTTAAGCTACAAAAAACAAAAGGCCTGGTGAAGCATTTTTAAATATATTCACATAAAAGCATCCAGTTTTACAGGAAATGAGTTCAAAAATATAAGTCATATTAGATTAGAAAAATTAATATTTTATGTACTTTCCAAAACTCACGATTTTTCAAAATGTAATAGTTTATTTATACAAATTGGAGCATTATTTCGAAAAAGTAATATGACTATTTTCTTTGATGTGCTCTTAAGAGACGGTATAAGAAGTTTGAAACATATTAGAGAAAAATCTGATGTGTTCCATTCACATGACTTTCTCTACATCTCTGCAACAGCTTATTTTTAAAAAGTTTATGCTTCTATTTACTTCATACTAATCGAGAAAAAATTAGCAGAAATAGTTTTATTACTTGCTACCTTGTAAGTAGAAGCGAAATAAGGGAGTACTATAGGTTAAACTGATAGTCAAAAGCTGGTTGCTATGTGACTGAAGTTTCTTTGTTTGTATGGACAGGAGTTGACAAATTCCTGTATGAGAAAAGTATAAGTTTTTCAAAGTTGAAACTAAAAACAAGAAATATCTTAAAAACGATCAACTCCACGAAAAAAGTGTATAGGTATAAATAAAGTGCGTGTTTTAATGTGGTCTACATATTCTGTGTAGTAAGTTTTTGTTCATCACTTACGGTTTAGCAGTTATGCAAAATTCCGTAAAATTCATCCAGAATAAATTAGTCTTCAGAGGATATTCCCAGAAAATTCAAGATATACATTTTATTTGTCAGGTCAATATTTAAATCTACGAAATTTTAATCAAAATCATTAGTGCCTTTTTGAGAAAATCATGATTTTCGAAAAAAAGTTCCCTGTAAAGGGTAGTTGGGGGGGGGGGAGATTTTCTTGAAAATCTTCGTGTTGCATCCTTGAAAGATACCAAACTTAAATACCAAGACACACACGCACATACACGGACCTTTTTTCAAAAATGCATTGTTTGAATTCAGGGGGACTCAAAATATGTATTTCCGGAGAAATCTCGGTATCGAAGTTTTGGTGAAATACAATAGCTTCTCTATACACTATGTATATAGTACGTGTGAGAAAGTAAAAAGTTTGTAAGAAAATAATGTTTAAATTTTGGGGTGCCTATTAATAAGCATGTGACTGCTCTTATATTAATTTGAAGTTAGAGTGCGCCAAGTGGGAAAAATGATATATTTTCTTAAAGTTTAGAATTCATATTATTTTATCATTAAACAAAATAATTTGTCAATTTTTCGCAACTTTTGGTCTAATTTCACAGATGTAGCACCTTAAAAGGAGTTCATTCCGTCTCTTTCTACTAAAGCTGTTGACAAAATTATACACCGTGCTAGTAAAATTCCAAGGACGTCCGACATTCATTTATTAAATACTAAAGGCTATTGAAGCAGTCGGTCACATACGAAGCACTTTCAGTTCTGGATGTACAACACTAAATGAGTCCCACTCACTTGTTGAAAGTAATTGTCCTATCACTTAAAGAACAGCCTGAATCGCACACAATGGGGGTTAGGGAGATGGTGGGGGCAAAGTGGGATAAGTTAAAAGTGATGCATGATTGCCCCCCACCCACTTAAACTTCAGTTCCTGCTTTTGCTACTCTTTTACAAAAGTGCAGTTAGCCAATTGGAAGCTTAATCCTCCAGAGGTGAAAGTGTTCTCCAACCTCATTCATGGGCAACTTTTCAGTGCAAGTGCAGATACCTGTTTGCCGGATGACTTTCGACAACCGCTCGAAGGACTGACGTTGCAAACTGCAGCTCAACTAATAGCGCTTCGTTTTATTATCCGGAGGACAAAATAGCAAAATCGAGGTAAGTAGAGAAGTAAATATTTACCCATTAAGTGTTATTCAATGCAAACGTACCTACCTATCCGTATTAGAGTAAACAGGCGTGTACATAGTGTATAGAGAAAATATTGTATTCCACCCAAAA
This sequence comes from Hymenopus coronatus, assembly GCA_030762935.1. Lineage (NCBI taxonomy): Eukaryota > Metazoa > Arthropoda > Insecta > Mantodea > Hymenopodidae > Hymenopus > Hymenopus coronatus. The sequence goes on from CM060882.1 coordinate 139,756,088, forward strand.
ATCCGATACCGGAAATACATGTTTTCAGACGCCCTGAATAAAAAAAAAAAAAAAAAAAAAGAAAGAAAAAAAGAAGCATTTTTAGAAACATTGATATTTAAGTTTGGTATCTTCCAAGACATGAACATTCCCAAGAACCCCCCCCCCCACCACAACTATCCTTTATGTAGAAAAACATTTCGAAAATTTTAATTTTCTCAAAAATTGCTTTAACGATTTTAATTAAAATCTCTTATATTTAAGATATTTATTGACAAATAAAATGCATATCTTCAATGTTCTGGAAATTTCCTCTGAAGACGTTTATTCTAGATGAATTATGCGGAATTTTGTGTAACTGGTAAACCATATCATTACAGATAGACAAAAACTTACCACATAAAAATGTAGAGCTCGTTAAAACACACAATTTATGTTATATACATTACTTTCGTGGAGTTTACCGTTTTTGACATATTCCTTGTTATTAGTTTCAGCTTTAAAATATGTATATCTTTCTCATATGAAGATTTGTCAACTCCTGTCCATATAAAGGTACTTCAATCACATAGCAACCAGCTTTTAAATGATTTGACTATCGATTTTGCCTTGTTTCCTTATTTCACTTCTACCTACATGGAAGCAGCTAATAGGATCCTTTCCGCCATTTTTCCTTGGTTAGCATTAAGTAAATTGAAGAATAAAATTTTTAACAATAATTTATTGCACAGATGTAGAGAAAGTCGTGTGAATGGAACATATCCGATTTTTCTATTATAAAATACTAGTGACTTTATGTTAGTTTTATAATAGACATTATCAAATTACTATTACTAGATCGTAATCATCTGATTATGAGCCGAACATTAAGGAAATTCGGGGAGGCGTCAGATATCCAGAGAAAAACCGCTCCGGCCACATAAATGTACGGAATTCGTAGCTTCTATTACAATTACAAAATGCTTAATTTCTGTATCCATATTTTATTAAGGTGATGCATCTATGAAATTGGGAAATCTACAGTATATAAGATATATTATAGAAATTTATATTAGTTATTATACACAATAACACCGATATTTTCACAAAAATTCTAGCTTGCATGGTTATTTAAATAATAATTCTTACTTTCTCTACACGTACTATATACATAGTGTATAGAAAATGTATTGTATTGCACCCAAAAATTGGATACCGAGATTTCATCCGAAATACATGTTTTGAGGCCTCCTGAATAAAAAAAATTTAGAAAAATGTCCCTGAGTGTCTGTCAGTGCGTGTGTGTGTGTGTGTGTCTGTGGGTAGCATAGCTCAAAAACGAAAAGTGCGTTAAATACCAAACTTGGTATTTAAGTTCAGTATCTTCCAAAGGTACGACACGAAGATTTTCAAGAAAATCCCCTCACCCCCAACTACACTTTACATGGAAAATTTTTCGAAAATTTTGATTTCCCCAAAAATGGCTGTAACGACTTTGATTAAAATGTCGTATACTAAAGATTTTTAAAAGACAAATGAAATGTATATCTTGAATTTTCTGGGAATGGGCACTGAAGATATCTTTATACTGGGTGAATTTTGCGGAATTTTGCATAACTGGTAAACCGTAAGAGATAACCAAAAACTTACTTATAGAAAATGTAGAGCTCGTTAAAATACACAATTTGTGCTATCTACATTTTTTTCGTGGCGTTGATCGCTTTTTGGATATTCCTTGTTATTGGTTTCAGCTATAAACTATATATACTTTCTCATACAGGAATTTTTCAACTCATATCCATACAAATATAGGAACTTCAATCACATGGCAACCAGCTTTTGACTATCACTTTAGCCTATGGTATTGCCTTATTTTCTTTATACTTACATGGAAGCAAGTAATTAGACCATTTATGCTAATTGCTTCTCGATTAGCATGAAGTAAATAGAAGAATAAACTTTTTAACAATAATTTGTTGCAGAGATGTAGAGAAAGGCATGTGAATGGAACACATCAGATTGTCTAAATTCATTGTTCTAATAAAAACTAGTCACTTGATGCATTCTTAAAAAAAATTGATATATCCCATTTACATAACTTCCTTAGCTATTCCATCTATTCTTACAAAAGGGTTTCTTTTATTTACATTATGCTAAACGAGATAAATATTAGCAAAATTGTTCCTATTACTTGTTTCCTTGTAAATAGAAGGGAAATGAGGGAATACACTATGTTAAAGCGATAGCCAAATCTTTTAAAAGCTATCACTCTGTGAAACAATTGAGGTTCAATTCGCTTTGCATGGTCAGCAGGAGAAACGAAAGGTGACTTCCCGTTTGAGAAAAATTAATTTAAAACTGAAAACAATAACAAGGAAAATCTCGAAAACGGTCAACTCCGAAAGAAAAATGTATATGACATAAAGTGTGTATTCTACATTTTCTGTGCAGTAGTTTTTGACTAAGTCTTACGGTTTAAAAGATATACAACATACAACACTCATCCAGAATAAAGAAGTCTTCAGAGCATATTCCCAGAAAACTCAAAATATACATTCTATTTATGAAGTAAATATCTGTAATATAAGGTATTTTAATTAAACATTTTGAGTCGATTTTGAGAAAAACAAAATTTTCAAAAATGTTACCAAGTTTGGTATTGTATGGTATTTTCGTTTTTTAGCTCAGCTGTCCATAGACACACATACAGACCTTTTTCAAAAAGTGTTTTGTTGTTGTTGTTGTTTTTTTTGACTCGGCATCAAATTGTTGGGTAGAAACAACATACTCTTTAGTTACTATGTATATTGTATGTATGTACATGTGTACTAGATAAAATAAAATATGCATATACTAATAGATGTCATATTATATTTACTTTCTCTACACGTACTACGTACATAGTGTATAGAGAAGGTGTTGTAATGCACCCAAAAATTCGATACCGAGATTTCACCGGAAATACATATTTTGAGACCCCCTGAATCCAAAAAAAAGCATTCTTAGAAAAATGTCCGTGTGTGTGTGTGTCTTTGGGCAGCATAGCTCAAAAATGAAAAGTCCGTTAAAAACCAAACTTGGTATTTAGGTTTGGTAACTTCCAAGGATGCAACACGAAGATTTTCAAGAAAATTTCCCCATCCCCAACTACCCTTTACATGGAACTTTTTACGAAAATATTGATTTTCTGAAAAATGGCTCTAACGATTTTGATTCAAATATCGTATATTAAAGATATTTACGTGACTAAATAAAACGTATATTTTGAATTTTCTGGGTATAGCCTCTGAAGACTACTTTATTCTGGATGAATTTTATGGAATTTTGCATAGCTGCTAAACCTTAAGAGATGGACAAAAACTTACTATACAGAAATGTAGAGCACGTTAAAACACACAATTTATGTAATATACATTTTTTTTTTCGTGGAATTGATCATTTTTTAGATATTCCTTGTTATTGGTTTCAGGTTTGAAAAATTTATACTTTTCTCATACAGGAATTTGTCAACTCTGGTCCATACAAACAAACGAACTTCAGTCACATAGCAACCAGCTTTTGATTATCACTTTAATCTATGATTTTCTTGAAAATTTTCGTGTCGCATGCTTAGAAGATACCAAACTTATATAACAAGTTTGGTATTTAACGGTATTTTCGTTTTTGAGCTAAGATGTCCACAGACACACAGATAGATAGACAGATACATATGGACCTTTTTTAAAAATACGTTTTTCGGATTCAGGGAACATCAAAACACACAAATCTCGGCATAGATTTTTTGGGTGGAATACAATACTTTCTCTGTCCACTATATGCCTACATTGCACATGCGGGCTAGAGAAAGTAAAAGTCTAAACGGCAATTGACTCGCAAAACATTCAGAAGTAGCTCTCAGATATAAGAACATTTGTTTTGTTTTTAAAACATGACATTTTAAAAAGTTCTGGTTTCGCCCTCAAATTATATACCTAACTCTAACATAAAATATTCTACGTATTTTCTTATGTGGATATATAATTTATACTAATTTATATGGGCTAAAGTGATAGTCAAATGTTTTAAAATAGTATTTAAAAATATTGATCATAGACGTTAATGTTACTCCCTTGGGTAAGAATGACTGAACCTCTGTGATGAAAATTGGATATAACATACACATACATGTAGAGCAAATATAATAATTTGAATAATTACAACAATACTATTCTTAATAATAGTCTTTATAATGAATGGCATAAACGATATCCTGAATGAGCCTCTAAATTTCTAATATCTCATATGAAGTATATTATAATAAAATTATAAAGAAAATAAGCTATAGTTATGGAATCTTAGTTAATTTTCCCAAATATAAAGGCAAAAATCATAAAATAGAAATATCTCACTTGTTTATACTTTCTTTAATATTTCTCAAGTTTATATTTATAACGTTTCTGATAGATTTTATTTATTTAGAAAGTGTTGATACGATGAATATTTAATAAGTTACACCACTTTAAACTTTCTTAGCACCTACTCAGAGTAGAAAGAGGAAGTTTTGTATTCTACCTAAAAATTTAATATCCAGGGCTTTGAGGTTCTTTGAAAAAGGTTCTGTCATGTTGAGTGTTTGTGTGTGGATGGGTTTGTCTATTTATCTGTCAAAAACGAAAAATCTACTAAGCGTTAATCTTCAATATCTTCCATAGGGTGTGACACGAAGGTATTTATAAATAGATAGATAGAGTTATTGTCTGTTGCCATACACTGTACAGATAGACTCGTCATAAAATGTACATTAATTAAACAATTCACTTAAACAATAAAAAGTTTTGTCATGTAAAAATGAACTTGGTGATCTTTTAAATTTACACATGTCATCTATTTTAATAATTTCATATGGGAGAGCATTGACAATTTTACTTATGAGGCACTTTGGTGATTTTGAGTATTTAGTTGTTTTATATTTTTCTATATGGATGTTATTCATACTTCTAGTAAAATGATTATGAACGTCACAGTTGAGATTGAATAAGTATGAGTGGTTTTTATAAAATAGTGCAGCATTATATATTAATAAATCAGTCAAAGTAAAAATATAAAATTGTTTAAAAACATGTCTTAATGAATCTCTTGGCTTCATATTAAAAATTATTCCTAGCACTCTCTTCTGAATTAAAAATGCCCTATTTACTTCGGTTTGCAGATCCCCATATTAAAATATTGTATGATAAAATTGATTGTACAGTGGCATAGTATACAGAAAGCAAGCAGTTAATATCCATACACATTTTCAGGCATCTTATAGCAAAGCATGCTTTATTTAATTTGGTGCATATAAAATCAAGCTGTTCATGCCAAGTAAGGTTTTGTTCTAAAATAATGCCTAAAAATTTAGTCTTGTCAAGACACTTTAAAATAGTACCACCCATATTAAAATTTATATTTGTTAAAATCTTTTTGTTACTAAAATACAAGCAAGCAGTTTTGTTAAGATTTAAAATAAGTTTATTTGCAATGCACCATTTTTTAAAAGAATTCAGAGAATTTATAACTTTCAAGTTAAGTTCACCAATACTATTGGCACATACTGCAACTGAAGTATCATCTGCATACATAGTTAAACAGTCTACATTACTGTGATGTTCTAAATCATTAACATGTAAAATAAACAACAAAGGTCCCAAGACCGAACCCTGTGGTACTCCATAACTAGGGGAATACTTCCTGGAATAATAGTTCTTCACTTTAACAACAGACTCTCTAGATCTAACGAATGACATGATTAATTCATTCACCATGCCCCTTATACCCAAATGATATAGCTTGGTTTTTAAAAACAGATGATCTATCGAGTCAAATGCACTACTCAGATCAAAGAACAGACCAACTACATGCATATTTCGATCCATACAATCATGTATAAAATCAATAAGTTTAACACAGGCAGTACTAGTTGATTTACCATGTACGAAGCCATGCTGATTTACAGTTAACACATTGTAGCTTATTAAAAAATTAAGGAGCCTATTGTACAATATATTTTCAAATATTTTAGAAAAAGAACTTAACAATGATATAGATCTATAATTTCTTATATTACATGGGTCATCATTTTTAAATACTGGTACTATCATATTCATTTTGATGCAGTCTGGAAATCCACCTGTCAGTATAGCGAAATTGAATAGATATGTTAAAGGAATAATGATGTTCTTTAGTATATCTTTTATAACATTTACAGATATTTGGTTGTACCCAGCTGCTTTTGTATTTTTAATCTGTTTAATATTTTTTCTATTTCCAATTCAGTTACAGGAAAGAGAACCTTAGATTGCTTGTTAAAGGCATCTAAAGTAGCTTGACCAATTACATTTGGAAGATGCTGGTTTAATTTATTAGAAATCATAGTGGAAAAGTGATTAACAAAGGCATTGGCAATCATAAGTGGATTCTCTGTATATTTATTGTCAACAAGTACCTTACTTATCATACTTTTAGTAGTTTTCCCTAATTCATTATTTACAATTTTCCAAATATGTTTTGGTTTATTGTCTGAATTGGAAATGCATTGCTATAATAGCTTCTTTTACACTCAGATACAAGTATTTTATGCTTACGTTTCTCTTCTCTATATATCACATTTAATGCTTCACAGTTCATCTGCTTTCGCAGTTGAAAACAAGGCTTTTCAGGTTTTTGGTACTATTAATGATTTTTACAGTAACCCATAATTTAGACAACTTCTTATTGTTAGTATTATTTATTTTATGTATCATTGGGCATGCAATTTCAAAATAATAGCACAGTGTTGCTAGAAATCTATTAAAAGCAATATTTATATTTGTGGCTTCATACACGTCACACCAGGTAACAGTGTCCAGCATCCAATTTAGAAACTCGAGGTTATTCAAACTGAAATTTCTATAATAAATTACATCATTTAACGGTGCATGGTTATTTACCACATCAATTTTAAAATTAAATATAGCAGCGTAATGATCTTTAATGGTCATTAATAGTCCCTTGATGAGTAGGCTTATCATTGTAAGATACCATCTCAAAAGATTTGAAAATGTCAAAAAGTCTATCAGTACAGTTAGTTCTTAAATTAGAATTTACGTTAAAATCTCCAGCAAGAATCACTTTATTGCTTATTTTAGTTGCTAATTTTAAAATTTGTTCTAGTTTATCATAGAACATATCTATACTGCCAACCGGTGACCTATATACACATAAAACCACACAAATTCATTAGCGGTCATTTTTGTGCCGACACACTCAAAGTGAATTTCTTCTGCAATACTCATGATATTAATTTCAGTTACAGTTAATTCACATTTACAGTAAATTATGCCACCACCATGGATATGTTTAGTTCTCGAGAATGCAGCTGCCACTTTATATCCCATAAAATGCGGGTAACTGTTGCTGGATAGCCAATGTTCCGTAAAGCATACAATGTCTGGGTCTTCCAGGTTTAAAAATAAATCGATGTTGTTAATTTTGTTCATAATAGATTGCACATTCAAGGTAACTTTAAAATTTTTGCTACAGTTTTTGACATCACATTTTGAAATCACAACTTCTTCTCGAAATTTACTCTTGGGTATAAAAAACGTCTAACACAGGCATTTTTCGGCCACAATGTAGGATCCATAACTGCTTCCAAATGTTCCTCAACCACTTCAACTTTAAAAGAGGAATAAAGTTCCGGATGTCTAGATTACAACAGTTCGCATTTAACTTCTGGAAAACGTCCTTTAAGAAAATTGACAACTTGTTCTACCGTTGTTTTAGGAACAAGACGATAAACATATAAAGCTATCATTTGTTATACACCTTGCAAATTTAAACTATCCGTAGTAGATTCATTATTATTCCCAGCCACTGTGATACGTTTTTGCTTTCTTCCCACAAACTTAGCCCACTTTTCTTGAGGTAACTTAGCATAAGTAGGATGCTCATTAATATTGTCTTTAACAGTCAACATTGTTCCGCCATTTTCATTAGAATTTACAGATGTTTCACTACCATTTTTACAGCTATCAGTCACTTTGTGTTCATTGTCAAACTTACTTGGATTTTTCCTAGTATTCCTGATATTAAGTACCTGTGAATTATCCGGTGCATCAGCTGGCTTGTTTATTCCGACCTCCTTACAAGGTTGAATGGGGTCCTTATTGCAGTTTTCCAACAACTCAACATGTCGACTTAAAATTGTAACTTTTTCACGAAGTTCACAGATCACAATGTCTTTCTCTTTAAGAATGTATTTCACAATACGCACATCTATTTTATTTACAGTCTCATCCGCATCACTCAGAGCATTTAACAGCTCCTCGTCTTCTTTTACTAATTCTTCATTTAACGCAGCGTTGAGTAGACTATTTTCACTTTCATTTCCACAGCACTTTATAGCACTCCCGTCTAGCAATTGCATATTATTAGCTAATTTCGCACAACTAATATGAAAGAAGTTAGAACAGTCGACACATTTTTATCCATTCACCACCTTTGCTTGCACCGCTTGCATAACACACCAGAACCAATATTACTTGTGCTAGGCATACTGCCTTACTGATGTAAACAGAGCGAAGCGGTGACACGTCCGATCGCTTCGACAGTCCGAAGCAAGGGGATCGTGGGTTCGAGTCCCGCCTTGGACATGGGTGTTATATGTTTGTGCAATGTGTATATGTTTGTAAAAGAAACAGTAAAACCAGTAAACCAGTAATCAGTAAATAGGGATACAGTACCGGAGTCCTGATCAGACTCCGTTACTGCTTAATTTAAAAAAAAAAAAGAAAAAAAACAGACCTTCTGATCTCACACTACATGTTATACATAAAAATGTGTCATTGTTTTTACTTTAAAAATGGCTGTAAGAGTTTTATTAAAATAGCAATTTTGAAGCTATGAGTGTATAAAATAAAATGTTTATCTTGAATTTTCTATGAATAGCTTATAAACTCTTATTTCTTGTTAATAAACTATGTCTGTTTTATATATAAAATTGATAAACTGTAAGTGACAGATAAAATTATTACACAACGAGTTAAATATCAGTAAATATATATATATATATGAATGTTCTGTGTCACTAGCTATTTCCAAGACATTCGTGTCATTTTTTTTCGACTTTTCGAATAGTTTATGTCTTTCTGACGTGCTAAGTCTATGTTGGCTCATCTGGAATTTCAACGCAAACACAACTGTTTCAGTCTCCTGCATATCCTCAATTTACTTACGACAAAACGTGTAATGAAACCATTTCTACAAACCGTTATCTCGATTAACATGGAGGTAGGTAGAAGAATAAGTATCAGTAATACCAGTTTGCAGAAATATCGATTGAAAAATGCATATAAATGTAAACGTCGCCCCCCCCCCCAAAAAAAAAAGTCATCCCCAGATTCAATATTTCGATCGAAGAGCTTCGGCTATCTTCGTAAAAGCTGTTCACAACGCACGCGAGAGAATTGTACACTAGCCAGTGACTGACAGCGCAATGGTTTAGTTCTGAGTACTGAAAACAGCTCTCGGTACAACGTTACGGTGGCTGAAAGTTTAAGGAGGCCTTGCTTACACATCTAAGTTCCTAGGTTCAAATTTCGCCATGCTTGTACTTTTTTTTTATGACTTGATCGGCAGAACATAATATTGCAATAATATAACGTTGGCATTTGAAGTTATGGGCCTATCTATGCACACAAAACATAATTCTAATAACAGTTGTGTTAACTAACTAAAAAAAAATAGGTAAATAAACTGTTATCTTATAAAACTGAAACATAAAACATAAACACAATTAATATCGGGCGTATGAACCCTGAGCCCGTATAATAACCCTCAAACTTCGGGGCATAGACAAAACAAATGCCTACAATAATGTGGACAATAAGCTACAAGAGCCCAGTCTGTTTGAATTTGTGCCCAAAAACCATATATATGCGCTTATGTTGGAGCGCAGCTCCCTTTTTACCACAGCCCACACATTCTCAATAGAGAACACACTCTCACAGAGGGAATCAAAATATTATCGAGTATTACCGTGCATTGTACACCGTCCATTGTATCGTCAAGCTACCACAGCATACCTAGGCCGTCCCTTGATATCAAACTCCAACACGATACAGATACGCGATCATAATGGAATTATGAATCCACGCATTTTGCAGCGTATCGGGTCCCCTTTAAACGTTAGACAATCACCTTTCCCTTTGTGTGGAAGAAAATGTCACCTCGTAAGAGAATATCACCACGGATCGGTTTATGAAGGGTGTGTTTGATCGCTTTGTGAACAGTATGTTAATTTAAAAAAAAATGAATCTTAAACAATGTTTCAAAAGATTAGTTTTCTTAACAATACCTTTAGCATTTCTGCACACCACAAGCTTTCGTGTGCAACAAATTGATGTTCGGAAGAATAAACACTCAAAGAAGTATCATAATTACTATAATATTATTAATTGTACCGAATGTCGTGTATGAAATAAGCATGTCTAAAATAAATAACCCATATATGTTGATTCAAAATAATTAAGAGAAGGGGAAAAAAATGTTTGCTACATGCGAGAAGCGAACCTGCGACCCTCACCAGAGGAGTAACCTAATTTTTGTCACGACACTACAGCGAACACATATGGAAAGTGGCAGGCTTTACAATCCAAACTGATTCATGTTTTCTGTTAGTTAATATTGATTGTTTGTTGTTGAAAAAACTTAAGTTGTGTATTTTATTATGATTATTGATCATATGGGTTAGCAATATTAAGATTTGGACTTGTGACAACTTGTTGATGCCGCTACACAACTGTATCGTGGATGGTGTATACAAGGCGCTGTGCTGTGAGGAACTTGAACGAATTTGGCGTTCCAAACATGACTCATTTTTGGTGTACATCAGAATGTGTTGCTGTTGTTTGTGTGTATAAATCTTCCAAGATGTACACATATCCAGCAGGAACAGTATACTCTCGATCACATTACTAGCATAAGAAAGAGGCACAAACTTGTGTGCGCTAAAACTTTTTCTTATGTCCCACCTATTAAAAGTCGCAACAAAAAGCTTTATTGCCGATTTTTAAAACGACACATCACTAAAGAGAGCACACGGCATCTATCGTTTGTTGTTTGCAAGTTAACAGCGCAATGGAAATTGATGACGTCAGAGGTTGGCACATTCGCTGGCTCTCAGTAATGTAACAGCTACTTTTCCTATTTTGCAACTACTTGTAAGATATTCTGCAGAAAGCATCAAAGGCGCGGCATTTACAAATTCAGTATCAGTAACGTTGCTTAATTTGTTGAAACTCCTCTCAAAGACATTCTTCAACAAATTAAGCAACGTTACTGGTGCTGAAGCGTTTAACCAGCATATCAAAACTCCACACAAAAGGCTGAAAAGAGAACTACCACATTTCTTAATCAGTTACACAAAGGACATCTGCTAATAATTATTAATAGATTTCATAGTCATGTACTTTCATTTTTACTTTTTCTAGCCCCGTATGTACAATGTACATAGGCATAGAGAAGTATTGTATTCCACTCAAAAATTCGATGTCGAGATTTCACCGAAAATACATGTTTTAGGACCCCCTGAGTCAAATAAAAAAAGCATTTTCAGAAACAGGTCCGTGTGTGTGTGTGTATGTGTGGGTGGGTCTGTGGACAACATAGCTCAAAAACGAAAAGATGATTAAATACCAAACTTGGTATTTAAGTTTGGTATCTTCCAACGATGCTACACGAAGATTTTCAAGAAAATACCCCCACCCCTAACCACCCTTTACATGGAAAAATTTTCGAAAGTTTTGTTTTTCTTAAAAATGGCGCTAACGATTTTGATTAAAATACCACATATTAAAGCCATTTCTATCACAAATAAAATGTATATCTTGAATTTTATGGGAATAGCTTCTGAAGACCTGTTTATTCTGGATGAATTTTGCTTAATTTGGCATAAGTAGTAAACCGTAAGAGATAGACAAAAACTTACTATACAAAAAATGTAGGTCTTGTTAAAGTACACAAGTTATGGCATATAATTTTTTTTTTTTTTTCGTGGAGCTTACCGTTTTCGAGGTGTTCCTTGTTATTAGTTTCAGTTGTGAAGTACTTACTTTTCTCAAACGGGAGTGTCCGTTTTTCTTTTGTTCTACTCCTGGCCAAGCAAAGAAGCTTTTAAAACCTTTGACTAACAGTGCATTCCCTTAGTTCCAGTCTACTTACAAGGAATTGAGCAATAAAAATCTGCTTATGTTAATCTCGGTTAGCGTGGTGTTGAAATAAGAATTATCTTTTGTAAGAAGCTTGTTTGTAGTGTAACTAGAGAAAGTCATGTGAGTGTAACATATCATATTGTTTTAATATATTATTGTTATTACTTATGCTTTCACTCAATTGTAACATTTATTTGTATAGTTATATTATCATTTCTGTACTAATAACTATTTTTGTTTTTGTTAGATGAACCAACATGGTCAACCTTAAATGTTAATGTATTTAATGTTTTTGTCATCGTTTTATTATCTATAGTGTAAATTCTGACCTGCCAACAATAAAATTATAAACAAAAAATATCGCTTGTAGAACAGTTTGGATCGGAGCTTGCCAGCTCCTACTGATGGTGATATGGGTCGCTCATCAACCTCTCAGGGCAGGTCCAATAGTGACACGAATCTTCGAGCTAGAGACTTCCGCGCGTCTCTGTCCAATTTGTCTAGGGCTGGTAGCTCCCTTGGTTCCTCCTCTTGGTAGCCGCAATATATCTATATATAGATGCGCGAGGTATCACCCTCCATTGTGTACCCTATGCCCTAATTCTCAGCTGAGTAAATCCTAGACTTACTTGAGGACCATTTCATTCAGCATCTTGGCAGATCTGAGTTGTTAAAAGAAGCATTAAATGTTAAACAAGAGGATAGAAAAGAAAAACATACAAAATAGATATATTAAAAGTGTAGCATTATTTCTTTCTTTACTACGTAAGGTAAGTAAAGGAAGTATTATAATAAACCGAAAAATTCGATTCCGAAATATGTATTGTGTGGCGCTCTGAATAAAGAGAGGCGCATTTTTAGAAAAACGCGTGCGTCCCTGTGTCTGTGAACAGTAGGTATAACCAACATCCTCTAGATACTGCAAGGCCTAACACTGCCTTGGAGGCAAACTATCATTTTGCGAAGTTCGTTTGAAGGATTGTTAAGAGTATTTTTTTAGCATTCTTGCTAATTGTATGTGATTATTACAGTGCATTATTTAGTGTAATAATGATGCTTAAGTGATGTGTGCCGAACTGCGAGGGAAATTATGATCTGCCAATAAAATGCATGTGTTCAAGTTTCCTGTCAAGTCCTGTTTCCTTTAGAAAAGCATTGCAGGTCAATACTACTATTCACATGTCTGCAGTTATAAATAACAATAAAATGTGACAATTGTTTATAGTAATAATAATAATTACAATGTTTAGAGCAATACAGTTACCGAAAGGTAGTTAACCTAACCTCTTCTGTATTTAGTTCAGGAAGTCATTGGTAGTGTAGTGCTAAAAAATCTTTGATGCAGTTGCAGTTGATATTCAGTATCACTGAAGAATTCTAGATTAAAAGCAAACTATAACAATACCGAGCAATAATTATACCTAACTTGTTCAGGTTTATCAATTGAGTCCATTGGGGAGGTAATGCTACCATAACCTTAGCTCCACCTACATAACCTTAAACATTTAGCAAGCCGTAAGGAAAGTAATTATACCTGAATTTTACTGCAGTGTAGGCAATGATAAAATCTAACCTGTTAGATTTAGTATGCCATTAGGGAAATCATTTAAAAAAAAAAAACTAACATGTTAAATTTATCCAATCACTGAAGATATTAAGCTACTATAACCTTAGAAAAACCTGTAGGTGATGATAAAACCTAACCTGTTAGATTTAGCAACCATTAGGGAATTAATTTTGCAAAAGAAAAAGACAATATGTTGAATTTAGCAAATCACTGAGGTTATTAAGCTACCTCACAAAAAACCTGATGATAAAGCTTAACCTGTTAAATTTAGTAAACCTTAAGGGAATTTATTTTACTTTAAGGGAACTGAGTAGATGATCAAATCTGGCAGTTTTTGTTTTTGGCATAAATACATTTTATTTTATTTTCTTTCCTAATTTATAAAATGTATAGTTTTAATGTGTTTTACTGCATTTAAGTTGTTAAAAAGAATATTTTATCTACCCAGCTATCTTTCACTCCAGCAGAGGCATGTCCTTGTCACTGAAAATCATATCTCTTTCGTGTGTGCTAATATTTCACTACTCTAAATTTGTTGCTGTACTTAGCCAAAAATATATTGACTGTTGTTAAGGACAGCATTCTTTTTCCTTTGTTTCTCTACATCGATCTACATTGAAGAAAGTTTCCTTGTTAACTAGATTAGAATTTTTGAGCATAAAAGAATACATACATTCGTACTAAAAATCCACCAAACCCTCTGTCCGCTCCCCCACAGGAGGTAGTTTTATGTCGGTATAGTGTTTTGTGTTTTTCTAAGGAATATGAATGACGGATTTGGTATAAATACATAGTTGTAAGAATGCAGGAACATACAGACATGCATTAAGCTTTACGGACATAGATTAATGATAAAAAATCGCAAACAAAAAATATATCAAAGTAAATAAAGTCATTTTAAATACGCTTTTTACGGCATGCATAATGCTTTTAAAGGCCATTTTGTATAGGCTTTCGCTTATTAAATGTTATTGTAATTTTAAATAAGAGATAAATGCAACCATTATAAGCTTACATGGGAGCTTGTTTAACTGCTTTCCTTATTACTTTCCTTTTCCTTGATTATTTATTCAATTTAACTAGCCAAAATCGCCGGCGTTGTTCATGGTTTGACGATTTATACCTGCAGCATAGTTTAAAGTTGCACTTGTCCAAAAGTAGGTATACTATTATTGAACAACTATTCCATCTTTAAATCTATGATTACAAATCTTTAGGAAATTTACAGGTCTATTTTGGCCTCTAATGTTCAATAAAATACGCTATTTATATTAAAATAGTATATTGTGTTGGAGAAATCCCTGTGAACGTAACAGTGAACGAATATATAATTCTAAGTTAGACAGTAACTAAGAGCCAATTCTGTTGAACGAGTATAAATTGATATTTCGATTAACGTGAAGAACGTGTGTTGGAAAAATGTGTAGAGAAAGTCCTGTGAATGTAGTATCGAACGGAATGTCGAATTGTAAGCCAGACAGTAACTAAGGTTTAACTCTGTTGGAATTTTGTAAATGGATATCTCAATTAGTATGAAAAAGAATCCTTTTCATCATAGTCGTTAGAAAATGTGTAGAGAAAGATTTGTGAATGTAACATCAAACGGAATATGGAGTTTTAATCTAGAATAACTAAGGGTTAATTTGTTCGATTTGTGTGAATGGATATCTGGATTAACATGAAGAATAGCCCGTGTTAACATAGAATGCTGGAGAATGTGCAGAGAAAGTCGTGTGAGTGAAATACAGAACGGAATATGAATTATAAGGTAAACGCATTTTTCGCCTTGTGTCAGAAATTATCTGTGCCAAGTTTGGTTGAAATCGGAATATTGTAGAATTCTATTACAAATACATACATACATACATACATACATACATACATACATACATACATACATACATACATACATACATACATACATACATACATACATACATACATCCATGCATGCATGCATGCATGCATGCATACATACATACATACATACATACATACATACATACATACATACATACATACATACATACATACATACATACATACATACATACATACATACATACATACATACATACATACATACATACATACATACATACATACATACATACATACATACATACATACATACATACATACATACATACATACATACATACATACATACATACATACATACATACATACATACATACATACATACATACATACATTCATACATACATACATACATACATACATACATACATACATACATACATACATACATACATACATACATACATACATACATACATACATACATACATACATACATACATACATACATACATACATACGTACACACATAGACTTCTATATATTAAGAAGAGTAAAATATTATTTGTTATGTGTTTTGCGCACACAAACCAGTATTATTTATAATCGACGGAGTGCATGTCAATGCTAAGCAAGCGACCGCCTCTTGTACGTGACGTCACAGTGGTGTTGTGAGGTCTTACCTATCTAGGAGGTATTAGTATAATACAAAAATTAAAATTCGTTTAAATACCAATTATTACTCGCATTTAAGTTCAGTATCTTCCAAGGATGCAACACGAAAATTTTCAAGAAAATCCTCCACCCCTATCTAACCATTACATGGAACTGTTTTCGAAAATGTTGTTTTTTCAAAAATGATTCTAACGATTTTGATTAAAATACCGTATTTATAGTTATTTCTGATACAAGTGGTAAAAATGGTGTTTTATATATTTGAGTAGAAAACATGCGAACTTTATGCAGAGTTTGGTAACCCTACGAACAATATAAAGCAATTTTAACACGTGTGTCACGCCTATTTTAGGCAGTTGTCAATCTTTATAGAAATATTACAAGAAAAGAGTTCTGGTAAGCCTCAATCTACTCATTTTGAAATAAATGAAGAAAACTCACCCTGAAATCTTCCTTGCATAATTAATTTTCATATTGTGGTATGTTATAAACACGAGGAGCAAACGTGATTTTCCAAATCAAATATGTGTTAAAATATGAAATTAATATAGTTTGTATGGATTAACATGTTATGTTAATTTCAATATGATAGTTATCATATAAGCATAGTTTAATAATTCCTCTTTATTTAAATGTAAATAAATGAAAACCATAGTAAGGGGTTAAGCAAGTAATACATTCTTGCAAATGTGTAACAAAACGGAAATAAAAGCTTTAGTTTGAAATAATGAAATTGCTAAAAAATAACTTAGATAAATTTATAACATTGTTAGATAAATGCATTACAGAACAATTCCCTGTTTTAACGATAATTATATTTTTTGTACTAACATTGTTTTTTCTTATGATTTACCAGTTATACAAAAATCACCCAGAATGAAGAAGGATTCAGATACTATTCAGAGAATGTTCAAGATATAATTTTATTTGGATGTAAGGATCATGGTATTTTATTCAACATCTGGTTAGAGCCACTTTTGATAAAATCGAAAATGCCATAAAATCTTTAATTTAAAGTGTAGTTGCAGTGGCGAAGATTTACCTGAAAACCTTTCTGTAGTATTCTTGGAAGATACTGAACTGAGATACCAAGTTTGATATTTAACCACATTTCATTTTTGAGTTTTGTTGTTCACACACACACACACACGTGCGCGCGCACATAGAAACACAGATATTTTTATAAAAATATGATGTGTTCCATTCACATTACTTTCTCTACCTATTCTGTAACAAACTATTCTTACAAAAGCTTCTGTATAATGCTAATCGAGATCAGCAAAAATAAAGAAGGGAAATTAGGGAATACATTAGAATAAAGCAATAATAAAAGCTTTAAAAGCTGTCACTATGCAATTGACATTGAAATTCTTCTCTTTGTATGGTCAAGAGTAAAACAAAAGAAAACGAATGATGGCTTCCTGTATGAGAAAACTGTAGGCATTTTAACAATGAATATCTCGGAAAAGGTAGCTACACAAAAAATACATAGGGCATTCATTTTATGTTTTGACATATAAATGTTTGTATAGTAAGTTTTTATCTATCAGCTATGCTTTAAGCAATAGTCATTCGGAATAAGGAGGACTACAAAATATTCTTTTATTTGTCATGTATGTGTAATATAGGTGTTTTAATTAAAATAATTAGAACTATTTTTGAAAAAATTCAAAATCTCGAATAATGTTGCATATAAAAGGTAGTTTGGAGATGGAGATTTTCTAGAAAATCTTCGTGTAGCATACAAGATCATGAATTTAACTAAATCAAGTTTGTTTTTACTTTATCTCTTACATGGTGCATAGATTTTTTTTTTTTTTTTGGTAGTGTTTAACGCCCGTTTTAACTACTTATGGCACCGCAGGCGGTGACACTGGTGATACATGAATGATGATGGAGCACCGGTGGAATGCGATGGCGGGGGAAACCGGAGTACCCGGAGGAAACCCACCCCAGCTTTGTCCACCACAAATCTCACATGCGGTCGCTTGGGATCGAGCCCCGGCCGTCTAGGTGAAAGGCAAGTGGTCTAACCACTCGGCCACGGCGCGGCCTGGTGCATAGATAGAGAATTTATTGCACTCCACCCAAAAATTTGATACAGAGATTTCACCGGAAATACACGTTTTAAGCTTCCCTGGATCACCAATAAAAACACTCGGTAAAATATTAAACTTGGTATTCAAGTTTAGTATCCGCCAAGGATGCGACATGAAGATTTTGTGAAAAATCCCCGTTAACTACTCTTTACATGGAACCATTTTCGAAAATGTTGATTTTCCCAAAAATGGCTCTAACGATTTTATATTGAGGATATTTACATGACAAATAAAATTTATATTTTGAATTTTCTGGAATGGTCTCTTCATGAGATATTCATTCTGATTGAATTTTGCTGAATTTTGCAGAACTTGCAAACCGTAACAGATAGACAATTAATACGCAAAATGTGTATATCTCGTTAAAACGGTTATTTTCTTACTAGTAAAAGTATTCCTTAGAGGTAAGTCGATCACTTTTACTTAATTATCTGCATACCACACATCGTTATTGGGAATACTTAACAACTTTCTAAAATGCCTGATCGTTATACATACCTCTTTTTACTATATTCGTTACTAGAGCATGACTGAATTCTAATGCAGTGGCAGAAACTGTAATCGTGCACAAAGATTCGTGTTTTTATTGCCCGTTAAGTTACTTTTTATAGCGTGGTGTTGAATGGCAAAGTTTTTATTTCACATTTCCACTGTTTGGTGCTCGTTAACCTGTTTAAACATTCATAGCTATTTCTTTTTACCATAGACACCGTTTTCCTTTAGAAGAATGTTATTTCTTAATGCAACTAGAATTCCACGAGCAACACGTTTTTGAGTCATCCTATTACATCCTGCTCAAGAATTCGTCATCAAGGTTTTCGAGGTCTCTGATGCAAAAAAGTTTTATAAAATGTAGACTTGTTTACTGTAAAACTTGAATTTTTAATGTAAATGTTTTCAAAAATGCATCATACAACTCATTTTTACTTTCTCTACACATATTATGTGCATAGTGTATAGAGAAGGTATCGTAATGCACCCAAAAATTCGATACCGAGTTTTCAGCGGAAATACGTGTTTTGAGATCCCCTGAATACAATTTTTTTAGAAAAATATCCGTGTGTGTGTCCGTCTGTCTGTCTGTTTGTCTGTGTGTATGTGTGTGTGTCTGAGCGCAGCATAACTCAAAAACGAAAAGTCCCTTAAAAACCAAACGTGGTATTTAGGTTTGGTATATTCCAAGGATGCGAGACCAAGATTATCAAGAAAATTCCCACCCCCAATTATCCTGGAACTTTTTTCGAAAATTTTTATTTTTAAAAATGGCCCTAAGATGTTGATTAAAATATCGCATATTAAAGATGTCTAGCAGACAAATAAAATGTATATCTTGAATTTCTAGGAATAGCCTCTGAAGGCTACTTTATTCTGCATGAGTTTTTTGGAATTTTGCATAACTGCTAAACCATAAGATATTGACAAAAACTTACCACACAAAAAATGTAGAGCACGTTAAAGCACTCAATTTATGTACATTTTTTTTCGTGGCGTTGATCGTGTTTAGATATTCCTTGTTTTTGATTTCAACTTTGAAAAACTTGTACTTTCTCATACAGGAATTTGTCAACTCCTGTCCATACAAACAAAGGAACTTCAGTCATATAGCAACCAGATTTTGACTATCACTTTAACCTATGGTACTCCCTTACTTCGCCTCTACTTACAAGGAAGCAAGCAATAATACTATTTCTGCTAATTTTTACTTTCTCTACACGTACTATGTACATAGTGTATAGAGAAGGTATTGCACTCCAACAAAAAATTTGATACTGAGATTTCACTGGAAATATATGTTTTAGGTCCCCTGTATACAAAAAAAGTATTTTCAGAAAAAGGTCCGTGTGTGTGTTCGTGTGTCAGGGTGTCCGTGTGTCTGTGAACACGATAACTCAAAAACGTAAAGTTGGTAAAATACCAAACTTGGTATTTAAGTTTAATATCCTTCAGGGATGCGACACGAAGATTTTGAGAACAGTCTCCCTACACCCAATTACCCTTTACATGAATTTTTTTTCTCGAAAAATTTGATTTTCTCAAAAATGGCTCAAACGATTTTGATTAAAATACCGTATATTAAAGACATTTACAGGACAAATAAAATGTATATCTTGAATTTTCTGGGAATAGCCTTTGAAGAGAACTTTATTCTGGATGAATTTTACGGAATTTTGAATAACTGCTAAGCCGTAAGAGATAGACAAAAACTTACTCAACAAAAAATGTAGAGCTCGTTAAAACACACAATTTGTGTTACATACATTTTTTTCGTGGAGTTCATCCTTTTCAGGTATTCCTAGATTTTGGTATCCGCTTTGAAAAACTTATACGTTTCTCTTACAGGAATTTGTCAACTGCTGTCCATACAAACAAAGGAACTTCAGTGACATAGCAACCAGCTTTTGACTATTACTTTAACCTATCGTGATACCTTATTTCGCTTCCATTTTCAAGAAAGCAAGTAATAAGACTATTTCTGCTAAT
This sequence comes from Hymenopus coronatus, assembly GCA_030762935.1. NCBI lineage: Eukaryota > Metazoa > Arthropoda > Insecta > Mantodea > Hymenopodidae > Hymenopus > Hymenopus coronatus. The sequence continues at coordinate 139,776,898 of CM060882.1, forward strand.
TTTGTCTCCATTAGAATGAAGTAAATAGAAGCATAAGTTTTTTAACGATAATTTGTTGAAGAGTTGTAGAGAAAGTTATGTGAATGGAACACATCAGACTTTTATTATAGCTTTGACTTTATATAATAAAAAGCATTATTTAAATTACAATTATTGTGTAAATAACTGATATAAATTTCAAAAATATATTTTTCATAATGTTTTATAGTGTTTAATGCCCGCTTTTACTACCACGGCACTGCAGGCGATGGTTGAAGATGGAGCACCGGTGGAATGCAATGACGGGGGAAACCGGAGAACCCGGTGACAACTTGCCCCTGCGCCGCTTTACCTGTCACAAATCTTACGTGTGGTCGCTTGGAGTCAAACCCGGGCCGTCTAAGTGAGAGACAAATGGTCTAACCATTGGGCCACGACGCGGCCCTTGCATACTGTGGGTTTTACAAATTTAACTGACGCATTACCTTAAGAATGAGTAGCGAAAGTTATATGGATGTAACAGAATTGTTTTACTTTCTCTACACGCCCTTTCTACATAGTATATAGAGAGCACCCAAAAATTCGATACCCAGCTTTCACTGGAAATACATGTTTTGTGCCCCCCTGAATCCAAAAAAAGCATTTTTGGGAAAAGGTCCCTGTGTGTCTGTCTGCCTGTCTGTCTGTGTGTCTGTGGACAGCTTAGCTCAAAAACGAGAAGACCGTTAAATACCATACTCGGTATTTAAGTTTGGTATCTTCCAAGGATGCGACACGAAGATTTTCAAGAAAATTCCCCCACTCCTAGCTCACCTTTACATGGAACTTTTCCGAGAATTTTGATTTTCTCAAAAATGGCTCTAAAGATTTAGATTAAAATATCGTATATTTAAGATATTTACCTGACAAATAATATGTATGTCTTAAATTTTCTGGGAATAGTCTCTCAAGACTACTTTATGCTGGATGAATTTTACGAAATTTTGCATAACTGCTAAACCGTAAGAGATGAACAAAAACTTAAAACACAAAACGTTAAAACGCACAGTTTATATACATTTTTTGCCGTGAAGTTGGTCGTTTTTGAGATATTCTGATTTATTGGTTTCAGTTTTGAAAAATATTTTTCTCATACAGGAATCTGTGAACTCCTGTCCATACAAACAAAGGAACTTCAGTCACGTAGCAAGCAGCTTTTGACTATCACTTTAACCTATGGTACTCCCTTATTTCGCTTCTACTTACAAGGAGCAAGTAATAAGATATATCTGCTAATTTTTCTCAATTAGCTTGAAGTAAATAGAAGCATAATCTTTTCAAGAATAATTTGTTGCAGAGACGTAGAGAAAATCATGTGAATGTAAGATGTTTTTTTTTCTTATGTGTACATATAAGCGTTGTCTAGTATCTGAAGCAAATCAGCAGGAGCATACAGCATACGCAAGTCGAACGGAACTGCTCAATTCGTTGCTCCCATTAAGAGAACGCTTTATTAAATCTAAGTTAATTTGCATGAAATCGGTCGCTTAGCGGAGTTCTGTTGGGATAGTACTTAAAATCCGCTCACTGCCTACGCACGGCCTTGATATGTCAACGCTAGAGGTCGAATGTTTCTTTTTCAGTGACAAAGAACAGGATGTTCGTTTACAGTCGATGTGTACAGTTCCATGCAACAAATCCCACAGGTGGAGGAGCACAGCATTTTCCAGCTCCATCAGCCCTTCCCTCTTATGGAGCCAACCTTTCGAATTATTGAAGTGGAGTAATGTGCTTTAGCCATACAAACAAAAAATCTACAAGGTCTATCTACCTACCCCTTCAAAGACCTTCAAAACTTGACAGTCCATCCAAACTTGGGAAACCCATCGCTTCCTTTTTATTACTTTCTCTACACGTACTACGTACATAGTGTATAGAGAAGAATCTATTGCATTCCACCCAAAAATTCGATACCGAGATTTTACTGAAAATACACGTTTTAGAGTCCCCTGTATAAAAAAAAGTATTTTGAAAAAAAGGTTCGTGTGTGTGTGTGTGTGTTTGTGTGTCGTGTTTCTGTGTGTCTATGAACACGATTACTCAAAAATGAAAAGTCGGTAAAATACTAAACGTGGTATTCAAGTTTAGTATCTTACAGGGATGCGACACGCAGATTTTGAGAAAAATCTACCGTTTACATGAAAAAATTGCGAAAATTTTGATTTTCTCAAAAATGGCTCTAACGATTTTGATTCAAATACCATAGGTATATCAGAGATATTTACATGACAAATAAAATGTATATCTTGAATTTTCTGGGAATAACCTCTGAAGTAACTGATAAACCGTAAGAGATAGACAAAAACTTATTACACAAAAAATGTAGATCACACCAAAAGACCCAATTTATGTCATATAGGTTTTTTTTTTTTTTTTTTTTTTTTTTTTTTGGAATTGACCAATTCTGAGATATTCCTTGTTATTTGTTTCAAATTTAAAATACTTTTCTCACACGGAAAGTTGTAAACTCCTGGCCCTGCATAGAAACGGATTTCAACCACATGGCAACCAACTTTTAAGAGATTTGACTATCGTTTTAGCCTAGTGTATTCCCTTGTTTTCCTTCTACTTACAAGGAAGCAAGTAATTAAGAGAATCTCTACTAATGTTTATCTAGATTATCAGAAAGTAGATAGAAGAATATGCTTTTTAACAATTATATGTTACAGCGATGTAGAGAAAGTCATGTGAATGGAACACATCAGATCTTTTGTATTGTTTGTTCTCTGGTTAACTTTAATTTGCAGACGTTACAGTCAATCCGATAAGGACGCACGATTGCTACTTGAAATAAAACCAAGTGTTTGTGTCAAATTTATGGATGAAAATCCAAGGCTGCTTAGCTGATGGAGCTGCACATAGCTAAGTGAAAGGCGCTCTTTGGAGCGTAATTATCCTGTTTATTCTCGAAAGGATTAATAATTTTTACTCCTCTTTGCTGTTTAAAATTCTCATTCTCTTAAATATGGGCAATAAATTTAATCGACGGGTTTGTGCTAGACGCAATTTCTTCTCGCCGTTGCATCGCTTTGTGAGGGGAATGCTCAATCGGTTTTTGAGGGGAGTACTGAACAAAAAGAAAAGTAAGGCCTATCTTCCCAATAAACCCTTTGCCCTTAATTTTATGTTGCACCAAACGGTTTAGGCTGAATGCCTGTTCCATGTTAAAAGCAGCCCTTTCTATATTTGTTTGAGTCCTCCTATGTCTGGTGTGTTGATGGTCGATATTGGTTAAAAATAACTATGAGTGGTGTTTAAGGGCGCTCAACTTCCCAATTATCAGCGCCCTCCGAAAATAAACATGAAAGAAAAAGGATTTATTAATAAAATAATGCCTATTTAGATATAAAACCCAGGGTAAATAAAACTATCTTAGGAAAAACCAGAGGTAGATGATTCAAGAAACTCAGTTGAACAATCCACATAAAGATGAATAAAAACGAAAAGTAAATCCTTATACAAGAATCAGGTAATAAAAAATTAAAAGCATACTTACCTGTTCATTAATATCGGTCACGGCAAGTAAAAGTAAAAACTAGATTATTGTGAAAATCAATTGCGGTGAAAATTTTAAAACCGTATCCAATGCTCTGTCATCGTGTACCAAGATCTCCGTTTGACTGGCTGGCATTTGCAGAGAGGAGAAAATTTGTGTGCTAGAGGAAAACACTCTAGCAACACATGACGGACCGATAATGCCTTCATACAGAGCAGGCAGTTAGGAGCAAGATCGTACTAAATATCATTGCCAATGTAACCAAGACACGGCTATATGCCATAGTGCTTAGTTCATTTCATTTTTTCATCACAAATGGAAGCTCTGCTATGTTGCTCACTTGTTTACTCAGAAATACCAATTGTACCAATAGCTGATTTCAGACATGGAGGGAAACAGTTCAGGAGCTTGATAATAATGATGATTATTTTGATCTTTTTTTTTTGTTATGTTTTGTTTTGTTTATCTTGAGTCACTTGGAGTCTTTGACATCATTGAATAAAAGCTCCTAGTGTCCGGCCCCACACAGCCTAGTGCCGCGCGATAGGGACTTTGTCCAGATTGAGAAAAGGAAAAGGCTGTACAAGGCATTGTACCTGAAGACCTACAAGATCGTATTGTAAGATCTGCTACATATGCTAACAAATTTGAAGTCCCTTCAGGAACTGAACAAAACACGTTCAATATTCAGATATTATTTGCAGATATCAGAGGTATCAATTTTACATTTCCTAGCAAGGAAGTCTGGAGATATAGGAGTGAAATATACCTTTAGCGAATTGGAAACTTGGAACAATGTTAATATTCTAAAAAATCTGATGTGTTACACTCACATGACTTTCTCTATCTGTTTTACAAGCTTCTTACATAAGATAATTCTTCTTTCTGCACCTTGCTAATCTCATTAGGACAATGTTCTTATTACTTAGTTCCTTATAAGTAGGAAGAAAATAAGGGAATACAAATCGCTTCTTTTCTTGGCCAGGAGTAGAACAAAAGAAAAACGGACACCCCCGTCTGAGAAAAGTATAAGTACTTCACAACTGAAACTGACAACAATGAGTACCTCGAGAACGGTAAGCTTCACGAGAAAAATGTAAATGATATAACTCGTGTATTTTAAAAAAACCTACATTTTTTGTATAGTAAGTTTTTGTCTATCTCTTACGGTTTACTAGTTATGCCAAATTAAGCAAAATTCCTCCAGAATAAACAGGTCTTCAGAAGCTATTCCCAGAAAATTCAAAATATACATTTTATTTGTCAGGTAAGTATCTTTAATATACGAAATTTTAATCAAAATCTTTAGAGCCGTTTTTAAGAAAATCAAAAGTTTCGAAAAAAGTTCCATGTAAAGGGTGGTTTGGGGTGGGGGGATTTTTCTCAAAATCTTCGTGTCGCATCCCTGGAAGATACTAAACTTAAATACCAAGTTTGGTATTTTACCTACTTTTCGTTTTTGAGTTATAGTGTTCACAGGCACACGGACACACACACTGGCCTTTTTCAGAAAATGCTTTTATGGATACAGGGGGTCCTAAAACATGCATTTCCGGTGAAATCTCGGTATCGAATTTTTGGGTGGAATACAATACTTCTCTATCCCTATGTACATTGTACGTACGGGGCTAGAGAAAGTTAAAATCTGATGTGTTACGATCACATGACTTTCTCTATATCTCTGCAACAAATTATTTTTAAAAAGCTTATGCTTCTATTTACTTCATGCTAATCGAGAAAAAAATTAGCAGAAATAGACTTATTACTTGCTTCCTTGAAGGTAGAAGCGAAATAAGGAAGTACCATAAGTTAAAGTGATGGTCAAAGGCTGGTTGCTATGTGAATGAAGTTCCTTTGTTTGTACAGACACGAGTTCACAAAGTCCTGCATGAGAAATGTATATTTTTTTTATAGCTGAAACCAAAAACAAGGAATATCTCAAGAACAATCACCTCCAAGAAAAAAATGTATATAACATAAATTGTGTGTTTTAAAGTGCTCCACATTTGTTGTGTGGTAAGTTTTTGTCCATCTCTTACGGTTTATCAGTTATGCAAAATTCCATAAAATTGGCCCAGAATAAAGTAATCTTCAGAGGTTATTCCTAGAAAATTCAAAATATATATTTTATTTGTCAGGTAAATATCTTTAATATACGATATTTTAATCAAAATCGTTAGAGCCATTTTTTAGAAAATAAAAAATTTTGAAAAAAAGTTCTATGTAAATGGTGGTTTGGGGTGGGGGGATTTTTCTCAAAATCTTCGTGTCGCATCCCTGGGAGATACTAAACCTAAATACCAAGTTTGGTATTTTACCGACTTTTCGTTTTCGAGTTATCGTGTTCACAGACACACAGATACGGACCTTTTTCTGAAAATAACTTTTTTTGGATACAGGGGACCCTAAAACATATATTTCCGGTGAAATCTTGGTATTGAATTTTTTGGTGGAGTGCAATACATTCTCTATACACTATGTACATAGTGCGTATAGAGAAAGTAAAAAAGGGGGTGAAGGTTTTTGTTATCAGAAATGCAATATTCGAAGGGCAAAGAGTATTTAGCAAAAAAAAAAAAAAAAAAAAAAAAAAAGAAAGAAAGAAAAAAAGGAACTCTTATTATCAATTATACCATATATGGATGTAAAACACAGGCCATTCTATGAGTACTTGTGTCGTTCTAATGCGGACTGATTTGTTTGTGAGTTAACCTATGGATACCACGACTAAATCTTGGCACTTGGCTGATTTTTGAGTAAATGTATTTAGGCAGTTATCTATGTTTAGCATTTCTGGCTTTACAATGTGATACTGTTTATGTGGCATGCAATAATATTAATCATTCACAACAATCTAGTTACAATTGCCTTTCTATTTGGTGTACACTATATTAAATAGTAACATTTAAAATGAAAACTCCTGTGATACGTTTTTTCACTATACCTCCTAAACAATTTGTTGGCCCTTAGCAGGTTTTTGGGTTAAACTCTTCCATTCTAAAATCCAAGTGCGGATACTACATGTAATCTTCTCGTATACCGACAATCCGAGCTCTACATATATGGGATGTAGCACATAACCTCGGGAAACATGCTAGGCATTCCAATATTTAGTTTCCGAAGAAGCCTTCGGAAACGAAAACCTGCAGTTTTGGAACAAGCGATAACGTTCATTAAGCTCAGCAGAGAAAAAAGAAAAACAAATTAAAAAATTCGATACTTGTATGTATGCTATTTGGAAGTCTTGTTTGGTTCATAGGGCATGTGTTGTTCGATATTTATCACGCATGGATAATACCTATCTGTAATTCGTTTCTGATATCTTAAGATTTCTGCACTCGAAATTCTACGATTAATTTTATTATCACTCAAATTTCTCTACCATAAATAAGTACAGAAATAATAATTGTTTTATTCTTGTTCTTCGTCTTAATTCCTATGAGATTATTTGTTGAAATTTTAAGATTAGATAATTTTAGCATTATATAAATCTCTTTGCAATTCAAATCCCGCACTAAATTTGCAGCCTTTGGACAACAGTATTTTTTATTGTTTCATTTATATAGCCCCCTTTAACACCTATGGTCATATCGTATCTTTTGAATTAAGAAACAACTCGTTGACTGTAGATTCTTGAAAGTTGTATTTTTAATTCTTTTCTTTTCTTCAAACACAGGCACATTTACACTCATGCATACTTCCAGAGTCTGTGGGGGATAATGAATAATTCCGGTCAAAGAAAAACTCTCCACCCCAGCCAGAAATCGAACCCGGAACTTCCCGGTGAGAAGTCAGCTTGCTGAGCGCTCGACTGCGGGGCATTCTGTAGAGTCGTACTATTTTATATTATAGATTTAGTTTTGAACTTATTGGTGAGCTTTCTGTAACTACCACAACTTTAATTTTTGTTTCTTTTTCTATCTTTATTTATTTTTTTACACGCACTACGTACAGTGTATAGAAATAATATTGTATTCCACCCAAAAATTCCATACCGAGATTTCACCAGAAATACATGTTTTGGGTGTGTGTGTGTGAGAGAGAGAGAGAGAGAGAGAGAGAGAGAGAGAGAGAGGTCAACAGAGCTCAAAAACGAAACGACCGTTAAATACCAAACTTGGTATTTAATTTAGTATCTTCCAAGGATGCGACATGAAGCTTTTCAAGAAAATCTCCCTACCCCAAACTACCCTTTAGATACAAAAATTGACACCCTCCGTGGAGTAATGGCTACCATGCTAACTTCATATACCCAAGGTCGCGGGCTCAAACCTGGCGGAGGAAGATGAATTTTTTTTCGTGTGTAAAAATCCTTAGAATGGCTTCCTTCGGAAGGGAAGTAAAGCCGTTAGTCCCGTGTCGTAGATTTACGGTTCGTAAAAGAACCTGAAGCCTGATTAAGAGGCCTCTGAGCAAAATTAAACGGACTTTCACACAGCGTCCATAAATAAAACTATATTTACATGGCAAAATTTTTGCAAATTTTGTTTTTCTAAAAAATGGCTCTAACGAATTTGATTAAAATATATCATATTAAAGCAATTTCCATCACAAATAAAATGTATATCTTGAATGTTTTGGGAATAGTTCCTGAAGACCTGTTTATTCTGGATGAATTTTGCTGGATTTTGCTTAACTAGTAAACCGTAAGAGGTGGACAAAAACTTAAAACATAAAAAAATGTAGTTCTTGTTAAAGTACACACTTTATATAATATCCATTATTTCGTAGAGTTTACTGTTTTCGATATATTTCTTGTTAATGGTTTCAGTTTTAAAGTACTTATACATTTCTTCTTTTTTCAACTTCTGCCCGCACACAGTAACAGATTTCAATTGCATAGCAACTACATTTTAAAACAGTTGACTGTCGGTTTAGTCTGGCGTATTCCCTTATTTCCCTACTACTTATAAAGAACTAAGCAACGCGACCGTTTCTGCTAATGTTTATCTCGATTAACATGAAGTAGATAGAAGAATAAGCTTATTAACACCAATTTGTTACAAAGGTTGTAGAGAAAGTCATGTGAATGGAACACATCAGATTTTTTATTTTAAACTCGTACTGTTTGCAAATTGTGTTAGCTAATATAAAAGCCTATTCTTTTGTTTGCACTATGACAATCAGTTATTAAGAAGATATTAAATTGTTCATTTTATTTCTTTATCAAATACTTTTCCAACTTTGGAGGGTTTCGTTTATTGAGATATTAAAAACAGTGAGTGAAATACTACATTTTTGTCTTATCTCTTTATTGGAATTTCTTCTGCATTTTCTTTAGATATTTTTTACAGTTTTAATATCTTCAAACATATTTTTGTAATATTCCTATTCACTGAAATGGGCAGGCTTGTTTTTTCATTATTACTCATAATTTAACTCTATTTACTCTGTCAAAAGTTTTCTCGAAATCGTGAATTTCTAAATTAAAATACTTACTTTTCTCAAATGTCTGCCATGATATGAATACAGCCATTGTTGAAGAGCGTCGAGTCCTAACGCCATTTTTTTCGTCTACGAGAGGATCTGCAATCATTCTTCACGATCACATATTTTCCATTCTTCGGGGATTAGTTTTTCTGTATTTCGTTGCAAAAACTATAACATATGTAAATTGCTATGAACTTTTTATATTTCTGGTTAGGAAATAAAACAGCAGGGTTATCATATATTAAGCTGCAGAAATGAGCACCGAGATAAACCAATTGTATAGATAAATCAATATATAAATCAACATATGGATATTAATGACAATTTTTGTGTATTTAAATTGTGAAGTAATACATTTTAATTGTAATTAAAATTCAGAGTCATGATACTTATGCAAATGCATATTTTAAGCAGGTTACTTAACTCTTAAGTTTGTGTTTATATTCATAATTTTTCATTTTCTAAAAAAAAGACAACTATTTTTACTTTCTCTACACGTACTATGTACATAGTGTATACAGAAGGTATTGTAATGCGCCCAAAAATTCGATACCGAGATTTCACCGGAAATATATGTTTTGAGACCTCCTGATGCCAAACAAAAAAAAAAAGAATTTCTGGAAAAAGGTCCGTGTGAGTGTGTGTGTGTCTGTCTGTGTGTGTGTGTGTGTGTGTGTGAGTCTGTGGACAGCATAACTGAAAAAGGAAAAAACCGTTAAATACCAAACTTACTATTTAAGTTCAGTATCTTCCAAGGATGCAACACGATTTTCAAGAAAATCCCCCACCCTCAAATACCCTTTACATGGAAAGTTTTCGAAAATTTTGACATTCTGAAAAATGGTTCAAACGATTTTGATTAAAATATCGTATTTTAAAATACCATGACAAATAAAATGTATGTCTTGGATGTTCTGGGAATAGCCTCTGAGGACTACTTTATTCTGGATGAATTTTACGAAATTTTGTTTAACTGGTAAACCGTAAGAGATAGAGAAAAACTTATGTAACAGAAAATGTAGAGCTCGTTAAAACTCAAAATTTACGTTATATATTCTTTTTTCGTGGAGTGAATCGTTTTTTAGATATTCCTTGTTTTAAAAAACTTATACTTTTTTCAAACGGGAATTACTTTTGATTAATACTTTAGCCTATGCTACTCCCTTATTTCCCCTCTACTTGCATGGAAGCAAGTAATAAGAAATTTCTGCTATTTTTTTCTCGATTAGCATGAAGTAAATAGAAGCATAAGCTTTTTAACAATAATTTGTTGCAGAGATGTAGAGAAAGTCATGTGAATGGAACACATCAGATTTTTTTTGCATTCTTTCTTGAATGAAGACTTAGCTTGGAAAAACTAATAATTTTATTTAATACGCTTAAGTACGTTTTATTCACACAAACTCTGTTTTTTTTTTTTTTTTTTTTTTTTTCTTTTTTAAATATAAAGATACAATTCAGGAAGCTTATTAGGACTCCGGCGCTGTATTCCTTTTTCCTCTTTTTTTTCCACTTTCCTATATTTCCTTAGTTTACCTATTAATGTTTAACGTTTTCCTTTTACATGCACTTATTTACAAACACAGAAACACCCATGCCCAAGGCAGGACTCGAACCCACCATCCCGTGCGCCACGAAACACCAAAGCAAGACACTTTAGCGAGCGCAGCCACATGGACCGGCACCATGTTAGAAATCATCAAGGTATAATACTTGTGTTTGTTATCAAGGTTAAAATTGGCGCTATATATCGGTTGACCCACACAAACCGTTCTTCGTTGAAGTTAGTTTATATAGCATAGCGGGGATGCCAAAAGGTTTGCCTAAGCAGAACTGTAAAGGGAACTCCATAACGGCAGAGAGAAGACCTTGCTAAATGAAGGACCAATGCTTGAAAACAAACACTAACTGATAGGACTGGTCCCCTAGCTCAGTGGGTAGAGCATCTTTCTGCTCTGCGAGGGGTCCTGGATTCGGCTCCCGGCTGGTCTCGAGAACGTTTTCTTACATGCAACATAGGACCTGGAGTATGAGTGTGTGTGTGTGTGTGTGTTTTTTTAAATTGGTTATTAATAATCAATTTGCCCATAAATAAGAATTTAGGAACAGTTGTCTAAAATCGGTACCACTTCATGGCACCAATCGTGTAATTTAATATTTAATTTCTGTTAAAATTACACTATTAGTACACCATTAATAATAAACATGTTCAAGTACATCCACCTTGATGGATACAATAATGTAAGCAACTCTCAGTAAATAGAATGGACACTTCATAATGTTTCTGCTGATATTAAAGCACAGAGGTGACACTCTTCTTCTTCTTCTTCTTCTTCTTCTTATTATTATTATTATTATTATTATTATTATTATTACGTATGCATTGTCTGGTTCCTTTTCGTATAGCCTGGCTTTGATATATACTAAGAAAAGAATCTAGGGTTGTCAATCTCGCTGGTCACTATGTTTATAACTATAGTAACAAATGAGAATACTAGCTTCTATTAAATTCAATTTATTGGTCACTGGAACCCTACGCGTAATACAACACCTACACTTTTGGTACACAAATGATTGAATCGCTGCATTCACGCCACAAGCGTCACTCACTAGATTGATCTTAAACTCACTACACACAGGGCACTTGTCGGCCCCTTAAATAGTCCGTAGCCGGCCTCCGAAATTTCCAGTCTCAGAAATTACATAAAATTACGTTTTGTACATTTAGAAAGAGATTACTGTGGAATTGGGATTTTCTGGGCCTAAGGGTAAAGAAGGTCCAAGAAGTCTTTCAGGGAAACACAAAGACCTTTGTTTACGCGGCTATTGTGTCCATTCGTTCTATTGTTACAGAAACCAGGCAGCGATCACTTCAGTGGTCGCTCAGACTCACGTACCGCCGTTACAATATTATTTATATTTATTATTGATAAATGATATCCCTAAGTTTAATGCTTAAAGAATTGAGATAACACTGTTTTGTGTTTCTTCAGCTTTTGTGCAATAATGGACTGGTGTACCACTTTGCTGCAACCAGTGATTTAAAGCTGTCTAACATGAAACACCGTTTAGAGATTCTCAATATAGAGCCCATTCTGGACGAATTGCAAATAAAGATACCCAATATACTTAGGGGTCATATAAACTGATCCAATAATATCCCCCCAAATACCGAAACCATGAGAATTCTCAGGAGCCCGCTGATAGAGATAGCGTTTGTTGGCATTGGAGTCATTGATGAATAACTCTTGCCTGGTAAAATTCGGATTTTGTTTATTCTATTTAAGAGCCTTCTGCAAAAAGGTGTATGATTTTGAATATCGTTCCCATAACCATTCCCTGTTGAGGTAGGTGCAATTTACTGGGGGATGCTATTTTTGCTCCAATAAAAACCTGTTTTGTTGAAGTCCTTGAGCTACCAGGTCAACTGAACTCTTCTTTTTCATAATTATGATGACGAAAATTAGTGGTTAACTAATGATAATACCCGGGATAATCAAGGTAATAAAAAGTATAATAAATTCTAAAATATCTTTAAATGCCAAGTAAGGATGGAAAGGAATCTTGTCAATATTTCTATTTAAACTACCCACATTAACACTTCAAACTATTGGACATCAATGATATTGAAGTTATGAATATTCAGATTTTTTAGATATTGAATTTGCAATTGCATCCCTATGTGTCGAATAACGCGGCTGGTATTACGTCCAGAAGGATTTAGAATGCAGCCTTCGAGCCTCAGCCACATTTCTCTGCGTTTTCCTATAGAGCATAACCATATCCATGTGCTCGTTGTTGGTGAACATGATCTCGGGATCTATGGAGCTTAAAGTTACTCGACATTCGTCTTTTCAGGATAAAGGAAAACCCAAAAAAAATCCTACCCGGATAACTCACTCTCTGTGAGATTCGAAATTGGACCTGTTGAATGTGAGACACACTACCACCACCACACTACCCAGGCGGACTTACCTCATATTGTTTGCCTAAATGAACTGGCTCGAACTACAGGTGATACACGGCACATTTAAATAGGAAACAACGAAGTAAACAATTGCAGTGAGCCAGTCAGTATATGCACTGCGTAAACTTGCATAGAACGACTTGTTTGGGCTTGTTTATATGTACAGTGTAATCCAAAAACGTCCGAACCGTTACGCAGTGTTTTGCCTGTCCGCGCCCTCGGCGCTCGTTGCCGTCTGCCGCTATCATAGAAAGGTGCGGATAAAACCATGCAACATTTTTAAAAGTGTTTCTAAATGTTTTAATTACCAATGTTAGGTCGGGGGACCGAGGGGGCCGCAAACCTCTATTAATAATTTTGTGCTGAAACACACTTTCAATTGTTCTCATTGAAAGATTGGCTGTAAGAGCTGTTGCAGAGTCTTGTTGAAAAAAGGCAAAATCACGCTCATTGTCTGTTAATTGTCTAAAAAAAGGAGGGGATTGTATACACGTATTATGGGCGTCAACTGTTGACTCGAAAAAATTGGGCCTATAACTCTTTCTCCGCTAATGGCGCACCATACACCAATTTTTTCGTCATGAACGAAACGATATTTTGTGTACGATTATTTTATGTACGATTATTTTGTATACACACATATCCATAAAGGTGGAACCAAGCCTCGTCCGTGATAAATATTAAACGTGGATCAATTTCGCCATTGTATACACTATTGAGAATCCACTCACAAAATGTATTAACACATACGAATCATAAATAAATACACGCTGTGCAGTAGAAAACAAATGATGATCCATAATACACTTTGTGACCAAGTACAAGACAAAATAATAAAGCACACTGGTATTAGCTCAACCACACGATACCATCGTCAGCTCAATACTGCACTTTCAGAGCAGAGAAAAACAAGTCAGAACCGTAATCTTGTGTACAGCAACTGGGTGTTATCATGTTTCCGCGCAGTGGAGAAACACCTCGCAACGGTTCGGATGTATTTGGGTCGCACTGTGTGTGTGTGTGAGGGGGGGGGGTGAAACATGTCACACAAGAATATAAAACATTTTGAGTTCTAGAGGACAGAATTGTTGTCAATTTTCCATCACGCTGTTTAACTTAAAACGTATATTGCCATAAGTGTTCTTTCTTTCCATGCATCTTTATTAGCATTATTAATGCTATGAATTCTTCTTTTCAGGCAATGGGTTTCAAAGAAGAAGGTGATGTTGCAGAACAGGACATGATAAAATACTTCTCTTGGATTGACTATTCTGTATTTGCAGTAATGCTGTGCTTATCTGCCCTTATTGGAGTCTATTTTGCATTTTTTGCAAAGCAAAAGCAAAATACTACAGCGGAATATCTAATGGGAGGCAAAACTATGGGCATATTTCCAATATCCATGTCACTAATAGCAAGGTAAAGCAAATACAGTTTTCTTCATATTAGCGACATAACTATTGTCATTTTCTTATTAACCCTGAATCCCATTTTCCCGCCAAGTCAAAAACATCAACTTAAGCTCCTAAACATGCAATAGATCGCCGAAGCTTGATCATTTAAATGCTCTGTAGATGTCTTTAATGGCTTAAGCTTGTGCTCATTGATGTGCGCGCCTGTCTTTCATTTTGCAACTACATTAAGGGAAAGTTTTGAGATTCTGAAATAATACACTATATGAGTCTGTTCTTTTAAATAAATCAATTGTCTCTGGTATCCAGATCACATCACAGAGTCGTCCTCCGTGGTTGCTAACCTCCGTTTCCTAAGGTCGAGAGCTCAAACCCGGCGGATGGCGATGGATTTTTTCTGGTGTAAAAAGCCTTCATATTTAAGGGAAGTAAGTTACTTGGTCCCGTATCGTGGATTTATGCACGTAAAAGAACCTCAAGCCTGATAAAGAGGATTCTGAGGAAAATAGAATAGGACGCAACGGTTAAAGAGCGCAGTCATAAATAAACTTGATTTGATTTTTTCACATCACAGTATTATGAAATCTCAAAAATGTAATTGCCCTACCGAAACTTTAAATAGATAAATAAACAATATCGTGGAACCATTAGCTTCTGGCTTACACCACAGAACAGTAGACGATAGCTACATTATTTCTATAATTTTGTTGATATGTCCTGCTTAATCTCATTGGTAATAAAACCATAGTTTATAAACAGATGACTGACTACTGTTTCTGTATCTTGTAAAATGTAATATACAAAATAATTCTGTCGCCCTCCGTGGTGTAGTACAATGCTAGCTTCTATTATACCCAAGCTCCGGCGGAGGACGATGGATTTTTTCGGGTGTAAGAAACCTTAGTATGACTTCCTTTGGAAGGGAAGTGAAGCCATTAGTCCCATGTCGTAGATTTGCGGCACGTAAAAGAACCTTAAGCTTCATTAACAGACTTCTGAGCAAAATTAAGCAATCTTTCACGCCAAATATAGAATGGAACGTTGAGAACCACAGTAGTTAAAGAGCGGCCATAAATAGAATTCCATTACATTTCATACAACATACTATCGAATTTGAAAGCATTGCAGAAAATATTGTGTTACTTACTATTTATTTCCTTGGAATTAAGTTTAACACCTTTTAACTTGGTTGGTCATATCAGAACAAATGAAATTGCTGAAATGATGCTTATATTAGCTTATGGAACTTAATGTTACTCAACGTTTATCTTCTCAGGATAAGAGTAAACTCCGGAAAAAAATGTATCTAGGTAATTCACCCTAACAAAGATTCAAATTTGAGACCTTTTGAATGCGAGTTAGCACACTAACCTTACACAACAGAAGCAGGCAAACAAATAATTCTTGATCAACATTTCAGAGCATGTCACATTAGTTAACTAAATCTTTAAAAATCTAAATCCCAAATAAAAATATAAAAATTTGTTTTCTTATGGTTGTTAAGTTCTGTTGAAGAGTTAATAATCTTCAATTTGGATATTAGATATGGAGAATATAGGCAGGAACTAACCTCTGTGTATTATAATTTCATAATATATATAAAGATAGTGCCAGGTCTATGGAGAGGGTAGGAGCGGAATGTTCTTGTTGGGCCACATTTAATTCATAACTGCTCATAAGAGTTGTTTCAAGGCATCAAATAAAAGGATGCAAAGATCAAATGCAACTCTATTGCAAATTGAGTAGATGAAACAATCTAAATTAGAATGCAGGTATAAAGTAAGTCTTTAACTTAACACATCATTATTGCAAGCATAGTTTGAACCCATCAAAACTAGTGTAAATACAAGTGTAGGCTTAAAATATGGAGCAATATTTAAGAAAATAGATAACTTTTCCTAATGTGGTCCTACTCGGTGTATCCATCACTATGCCTGCGCATGCATTTCTATATAATTTAAAACTGTGCATTAATTCAATCACTAAGTCAGAAAAGACTGCAAGGTACAAAAGTTTTTATCCAATTTATTAATAAGATTTTACTTTAAAATAAATGTGTGTATTTTGTGGAATTCACATCAATATTTTACATCACTAATACATGTTTAAATTTTTCAGTTACATCTCTGGCATTACACTTCTTGGACTTCCTGCAGAAATGTACGTGTATGGTACCCAGTATATGATGATAATGTGTCCTGAAGCATTTGTCAGTGTAACTATGGCATTTGTATATTTGCCTGTGTTTTATAAACTCCAAATCACATCATCTTATGAGGTAATTGTAATGTATTTCTTTATTTGCGTGTCATTTATTTGACTTTAGCAATTTCAGATATTTTTTAGGGATGTAAATTATGATATATCTTGAGGAGCAAAAAATCTCTGATTGCCATACAAAGGAAATGCATCTCTGAAACTTTCAAGCTTGAAACACTGTGAAATTTTGGCTGACTATGAGTCAGAATGCAGTTCATCTTCTATTTGCATAAGCACTGAAGTTTGAAACAAAATGGTTGTTAACATGCTATCAATGGCCAGGATCATATCAGTGCTGTAAAATTTCATCCCACAGGAGTTAATCCACCGAGTCTACCAATAAATCTACTGAGATGGCGTTGTAGCCTTTAATCATACTTAAAAACCATTGGTCTTGGTTAGCTTTGAATCTGCAAACTTGGGATCTGAAAGGCAGCAAAATCATCATTATCATTGTTGTTTTTAATCATTCATAATACAACATGATATAAGAGTGTATTAATAAAGTGAAGCAAATGCTTTTCTTCCAAATTTTGAGGCTTTCTCTTCAGAATTTTTGAATAAAAGCTGTTGCAAAAGTGAGGGAAGAAGTTGGTGTTAGGTAAATTATATAAATAAAGCAAAGCTGTAGTTTCAATCCAGAAACAGTTACTTACGAAATGTGAAATTTGGTAAACTGTAGACTCACCCTTACAGACTGTAAATATGACTCAACTAGCAGGAAGTATATGTACCACAGAACACATCAATGTCTATCTGAAGAGCATTATAAAACACTACATTGTTTCAGTGAAGAACATGTTAAGTACTTTGTAAATCATTTTCTGCCAGAAATATGAAAGAGGGGGTTAAAAATGATATGCTTGTTAATAATGCTATCAACTGTCAGCATCATATCAGTGCCACTGGTGTGCCGGAAATTCATCCCGGAGTTATTTTATATGTCAGCAATTTATTGACATGAGGCTGTCACTTTTAAGCTCACTTAAAAAAACATTGGCCTGAGCACTGTCAACAAAACAGAGAATGACAATTTTCTTTTAGTTTGCAACTGATTCAGATTTCCTGTTTGTTATAGAGGAAAAAATAAGATTCCTCATACTGAATAAAACATAATTAATAATGAATAACTAAAACTGTACATTTTCATGTACCATTGGTGAAGATTAACTGGCCAGGTTACTGCATTGCAATTGAATATGGGGAAATTAAAAGGTTAAGGATGTGCTTAGCAAATATGAGGATATTGTCCTTTTGGTTGATGAAGAGTATGACTGAAAGACCTTGCACATAACCTATCGTAATCCAACAGAGGACAGTCATAAATCATTTAACACCCTTTAAAAAGGGAAAGGATCACACTAGAATATTAATTTGATCAGCTAAAAATGCTGACAATTGCAATATATTCTATCCATTTTCTTTTTTAGGTGTTTATTTTATTAACCTTTCAGCAAATATTTTGTATCAATAGGTGTGCCAAAATCAGCCTTGAATAAATATGTATATATATATATATATATGCATGTTAATTTAGAACAAATAAAGTGATAGGAAGTGTCAAGAGCAACTAAACATGAAAACAAATGCCTATGCTAATTGATAGGGTGCTGACAAGATAGCCAAAGCAGATTGTTAAAGGTTTTTACTATTTTCATAGAAGTAAAAGCCATAGCTTTGCCAGATGTTTTAGAATCCCCCCCCACAACATTTTAGATGGCCAGGGTGGGGTATGCAAAGAATACCTATATTTACATAAACTAAACATGTATTTGCATTGTGTGTTATGGTTTCAATGGAAGGCCCATATCTCCTAAAATATATTTATTAAAGCTATATATGTTTATTTATTTCCATACAGAAAATTGTCTTTAATATTATAGTCATCCATGTATTTTGATGCACTAACATAAATTAAGTTTTCATTGCATTGTTAAAAAATTCTTTATTAATAAGGTACAAAAAATCCTCACAAACAACACTATAATTCAGTGTGATTTTAAATTCACACTTTATCAAATTCAAACAGTAGTTAGCCCTTTGAATGTTCAATTCTTTTTGTTTGAAATTAAAACGACTCTCTCTACATAGTCACATGAGCCAGAAACAGTAAATATGACATTTAAACATGTATATTGGAGATATCAAATTAAATATTACACTAGAAATGTTAATTTCTTTTCATATTTCAGACTATTCAAATCCATTCACATAGCAATTTTTTTGTTTGTTTTTGTTTTTTTTAAGTACTATAGTTCAGAACTGGGGTCGTCTTGCTTCCGCGATATATATTTTTTGAATACCATGCAGGGAAAAAGTAAGTTTCAAATTCGCAGGAACAGCACTGGCGAAGCTTGGGGGAAATGGTATAAAATACCGCCAAGGTCGCGACGTTCCTTATTTGGATCCAGTTCATTTACAAACACCTAACCTAACCTAGCATAGCCTAACCTTGACAAAATCTCGAAACCTGTCGTTCACCTGCCACGTAGCCATATTGTCTCTGTAACCAATAGGAAAGACAGAATCTGTGAATATGATAAATAATCATAAGTAGTAAATGATAAGAGAATTATTAATATTAATTTTAGTGGGTTTGATTTTAATTATATTTGTTATGGTTGGTGTAGCTTAGGGGTATACTAGTCTTATTTATATATGAAACTAGTTTAGCTTCAAATGAAATATTTTTTATTCCAATAAAATCTTATTATAATTTCTTTTCCTATTATCCTTATAAGCAAGAGGCTTAGTCTAAAACTGAACTAGAATCTGCAAGCTTGCATGCAGCAGAGCTTGTACGTTTCATTTACTCAAGAAATTTTCTGTTAACGGGCCTATTTTTTATGTTTAACGCCCGCTTTTACTACCATGGTACCGCAGGCATGACACTGGTAATGCAGGGAATGAGATGAGCACCGGTGGAATGCGATTGCGGGGAAAACCGGAGAAAACTCGCCTCTGCGCCTCTTTGTTCACCGTAAGTCTCACATGCGGTCGATCGGGATCAAACCCGGCCCATCTAGGTGAGAGGCGAGTGGTCTAACCACTCGGCCACGGCGCGGCTAACGAGCCTACGAGCATTCTCATTGACAAAAAGATTATTCTCCAGGACCAAAATAAAATTAGAGGACTTCTAAGCATGTTGTGTTAATACAAAATAACATCCAAACTGCCCCCGTCGCCACCACTTTCTACCTTTGCACACTTTTCGTGCATCTCCATCTCTGCCCTCAAAACACAAATTTACGCACAAATTCGAATTATCAATAACGTTTTATGGTACATTATATTAAGTATATCGTCTTAACTGAAAATCATATCTATAATCGTTGTTACAGCTACGTTACCGCCACCGCCAGCACCGCCGTCTTCTGTTATCATCGCACACAAATCGTAAATTTCCGTTCTCCCTTCTGTCGTCTAAATACAAAATCATATCCATCATCGTCGTTACAGTTACGCTACCGCTACTGCCACCGTCACGTTGTACCTCGCACCCATACTGTACATTACCGTAGTCCCCTCTTCGTCAATCGTTCAAAAAGTGTATTTCTACGCAAATTCAAATTAAGCAAAAGAAAAGAAGGAAGAAAAAAAACTTGATCAGTTTATGTGTCCATTAGTTTGTTTAAAATATATGGCAAACCATTAAATTTCATTTAAAATTAAGTTATCATATCTTATTTTTATGTAGCTAATATGATAAACTCCAAAATTAAATTCTGAAAAATAAGGGTCATCTTACATTCAAGGTCATCTTGTATTCAGATAAATATGGTGTTTTAAACTATAGGGCAAGGGGCCCTAGGTTTAATTCCTGGCTTATGGTGGGAATTTTTCTCTATCCAAGATTAATTCCCATCTTCCCCAGATTGTGTTGTACAGTTAGAATAATGAAAGTAACAATGCAAGCAAAAGCATTTTAAGCCTTAATATGCTTGTTTCTAAAATCAGAGTATACAGAAAGATAATTATGTTGTAGAAAGAAACACGAGAGGAGGCATATGAATAATGTGCACAATTAGTATTGTTTTAAGGATAAATGAGAGTTTACTGAGTTTTATACTGCACTATATTACTTATTGGGCTCTAATTTACCTAAAATAAATAAATAAAATAAAAAAATAGAGTTATTCAGCTAGGCAAATAGAGTTAGTAAAACCAATGTTTCAAAAGAATTCATCTTCAGGGTGAGTTGAAGAAGAACAATGAAGGCTAGGATCAGTGAACTGGTGACAATAATGAACACCTTCAGAATGCTAGTTTAGCATCCATGTTAGAACTGGAAGCCCAAAACAATCTGGGATCCCCATGTCACCGAGAAAACTTCAGCACTTATTTCAGCATTAGGATCAAACTTAAAATACTTGGGAAGTCCAGCTTAAGCATTATGCTCATATAATGTAATTATTAAAAATTGCTACAACTGTCATTTGTCATAAGTTTTATGGGAGTTTGAATATTTCCTGAATTTCAAAACAGTGAACTACAGCAGATTTTTACATGTTTTATAAAGTAACTAAACTAGGTTGTTCCAACTCAACTCATCTAAGCTGAGTACATGCGCATACTCAACCACAAAGCTCAGAGCACAGCTGGAAGGAGAACAAGGTAGCCATTCCATCACTGGGAAAAGGTTACACCAATTTCCAATTCTTGATTCAGACATGTCAATAGTTTGCAAGTATACGCATGTAACTCTCAAGTTACTTGCTGCTTTTTTGGTGCGCACCCAAGCTAGAATAGCCTGAACTAAATGGTGTTCCTGGCAAATTGCATTAGATGCATCAAAATCCTAGTTTAAAGGAAAACTGGACATATAAATCAGCTTATGGTTCTTCTTCCCCTCAATCTTTATTTCATTTATTTATTTTGGTTACTTTATCCTCTACCAAACTAAATTCTGCATTATGGCATAATTGTGTGTCGTTTGAGCAACATATTTGTGTATTTTCTTGCAGTACCTGAAGCTAAGATTTAATCAAGCTGTGAGATTAATGGGATCCATTATATTTCTGGTGAAAATGGTAAGTACATTTATGTATAACATCATGTTTATTGGTTTTTTACAAAACATTCTGGTTTAAGCAGAGATATTAATGTAAAATTCAGTAAAATATGAATAGAATTAACAATACTGATCAAAGTTCAATTATTGTTAGCTAATTGAAAGAAAAACAGATTTGATAGGCTTATATTGCTTTTTTTCCCCCTCTGTTTTAGAATATTTTATTAAACAGCTCTACATAAATGTGACAGAAATGAACTCAACCTACAATCATTTGCCAAAGTATTTTGTTTCCTTTTCAGATGTTATATATCCCAATTGTTATATATGTACCTGCATTAGCATTTAGTCAAGGTACGTTTTTTTATGGTTTTAAAATTCTTATTAGATACTTACAGTTATACTGTGTATTTATTTGTGGAGGGTTGAAGTTTGTTAAACTGTTTCATGTGATCTCCTCAACATTTAGAAGTATAGTATTTTTCAAGAACACATTGACTTCATAAATTATCCTAGTTACTAAAAAATTACTTTTAGTAATTGCTCTTTTATAGAAATATATTGGTATAATTGTAACCAAAATATAGTATATTCAGTTTCTCCTTGAAGTCAAGCTAAATTACATATGAAATGAACGTACCTACCAAATCTCAGATTTTTCTTTAAAACAGTTTTCAGTGCTAAAGGAATTTGCTTTCTTGGAAATTGTAGATTTTTATTGCCATGTTCTAATTATACTGTCTTAAGCTTATCTGTTTCTTCCCTTCAATTGTAATATTTCTCCACAAAAAAACTGTTAGTCTTTCAATCACGCAACTTGAGTCATCACCAAAATTATTTATCAATCTAATTGTACTTTTGCATCAGTTTATATGGGAGTGACTTAATAAATCAATATTGCCAGAGATTGTTATACCAATGGATAGTTATTCTTTCAAATCTAATCGAATTTAGTTCTTTATTAAAGAGAAGTCAGTGTTATAGTTTATATTTTCTTTTTCAGTAACTGGTGTGAATTTACACTTGATTTCACCAATTGTCTGCATTGTATGCATATTTTACACAACACTGGTGAGTAACATAATTATTTTAAGAAAAAGATAAGAGATTGGATATTTTTTTCAGGATAAAAGTTACCTTACAGTGATTAAATTAGCTAAGGAAACAAGAGCAAAGTGAAGAAATAACAAATTTATTTATTTCACCATTTCCTATCCTTACTGGAGTTACCCACCTTCAGGATATAATTTCAATGTTAGAAGATGGGCACTAGTTAATCAGTGGAATCAATAAACAAGTGGGGGAGAGGAAATTGAAAAAGAGAGCTTTTTCTGAATTCTACATTTTCAGACACTATTACAGAGTTCAAAAGTGTGCTAATATAATAGTTTTTCAGTATGGTTTCTCAGAAAGAGTCAATTTCTTCTAATCAGACTGTTCCAAGTTGACTCATCTGAGCATAAGTACACATGCATACTCGGCCACAAAACTCGGCACAGAATTGGAAGGGGAGCAAAGGTTACACCACAATACTTGCTTACACTTTATATACAACACCTGATTTACCCATGGGAATAGCTTACTCTGTGCTGTATTGAATGTGACAGGTAACCTCTTTGACTCACAAGTTACTTGTTGCTCTTTTGGTGCACACCCGCCTGCTTTACTGAATAATAAGGATAACCAACAAAAAATATTCACTGCTTAAAAACTGGAATTTTGATTTTGAATGGTAGACTTAGATGATATGCTTCTCAAAATTTAAAACACTTTCACTCTATAATATTTGGGGTTATTTTAAGCAATAAAATCAGTATTTTGTTGCTTAATATGATGTTCTCAACCTCTCCTGTTCTCAAGTTCCATCCATTTGTTGAGCACAAGACTGGGCACATGCTAAATATCACTCAAGGTCACAACTACCACATCAGTCACTTAGTAATCTCATACAAGTACCCAGTTAGTTCAAGGTTTTTAACAGGCAAAATGTGCAAGAGGAAAATAAACAAGCTATTGTTTAAATATATATTTTAAAGTGAAATTGATTTTCTTAGGCTCAAATTCTAAGGTAATTCTTGTAAATAGTGTGTAAAATTCTTGAACAAAGCCATTTATTCATAATATGTATATTATTCAGCAAATAAATTCCATTCTATTCCACTCAATTCTATCTATGCAACTCAGATAAAAAAAGCACTTTTGAATAAGTTGAATGTCCCTTGTCAGTTCTGCATTAGGAGGGTGATACGGAAAGTATGACTGTTTTGCTTTAAAGATTCAAAACAAAATATTTTATTAAAAAAAGCATGTCACCTACACAGTTCCAGTTTACTTTATTTCTTGACATAATCAACTCATATAGTATGTTGTCATATCTACTCACCAGCTTTGGAATCCCAGTATTGTATCATCTACTGTTATTCCATTATCCCAAGATGTTCAAACACATTTTCACCAAGCAAAGATTGAAAAACTTTTGGGAATTTCTAAGGTTCATTTAATTGTTCTTTGTGCATAAGGCATCGCACTATCAAATAAGAATTTTCATGTATCCAAACTTCATTAACACTTTGCCATTATAAAGTATAATCATATAATTACAAATACCATTAAATAAATTATCATTAGCAAAGATATTTTCTAAGATGATCACCATTAATGCCAATGCAAATTTTTAAAAAAATGAAGGAATAAAAATGTAAACTCTTTGATATCATTTACAGACAGGGTCTCATTGTGGGCATCCTGGATTGGAATAACGATTTTTAAGTACTATTAATGTATTTTTATAATTATAAGTTTCATAGTAGTTTGAGGAGTATATACTAATATATACATCCATCTCCAAAATTAGAGAGATATAAACAAAGGTTTTGTTAGGTTCTGTTATGTTGAAGGTGGGATTAAAACTCCTTCCTCCACCAATTTACTGGGCGTTCATTTTTATATATGATTTCTCGCATGCCATTTAAGTAAGTATTTGAGTGGTGAACCTACATCACAATTACTATGATCTCTACCAGGAAGAAAATGATAATTTGCAGAAGAGAAAGTATTCACAGAAACCTCCATCTGAAAATGCAGTGATCATTCGTGGAAGAGACTTTTACTACAAAGAACATTGATAGTTTGCAAAAGAGACAGCAAACCACAACATTTAGGATGTAGGTGCATTGATAACTAATATAATCAGCTTGCCCATGCCTCCTCCTATCGCAGAAATGAATAACATTTAAAGGTTTCTTTGTTGTTTGTTGACAAACTGAATATGAACAGAACACACCTTATAACTGTGGTTGTGTTATTGTTTGTTTAAATACGATATATGTCGCTGCATAGATGTAATACCTACTCCAAACCATCAAGTATGAATATCTGCCACTAGAGGGATAGTATCCAGCATGCATCATCCTTGGTATCACAATAACTATAATTTCTGTCACTAGAGGTTAGTGCATAAATTTGCTTCATCAGCAATGGCATCAATGATGACATTTCTTGCACAGGAAATCACAAATAATATTCAGTATGTATATGTCTGTGAATATATTTAAGAAAAAATGATTAAACATATTACTCAAAGCCCACCCGCCCATTCATATATAGCTGCAAAGTAGAATCTCCACACATTAAAATTTCACAATGACTGATTTCTTCTATAAGTTTTAATAACAGGAAATCTGACCAAAGTGATATGAGCAGAGATTATTCTCTAAATGTCAGTTTCAATTATTGCATTCCCTCCAGTATTTTGTTGTATAGGTGCCTATGGTGATATTTTCCAATCATTCATGCAAATCAAAATCATTATTATAAATATACAATAACTTATATAGATAGTAAGTCTGAAACAGAAACTTAAATACATGCACAGAATTAAATTCAGACACATTCATTCTGTATCAAATAATGTAGTAGTATTGTAACACTTTGAGACTACCCTATAAAGCACCTGTAATTTGGTATAGATTTAAACAATATCTTAAACAAAAATTGGTCCTGTAACTCTTATGTATAAAATTTCAACTTTGTACCTATAGCAAATTGCCTAAAAATTGCAAAATTTTAGAAGATTCCCCATAGTTGCTCTTAATTTGTTCTGATGTTCGCCAAATGAAATGTATTAATTGGATGCAGGAGTTCGCTAAGACTGTAAGGTTTTGGAAGTTTTGGAAGTCTCATCATATGAGCTACCCTTTATTTTGTACCATTTTAACAAATTTGAAAAGTAGCAATAAATGTTATTAAAACTTCTATACACAGAAAGTTTGTTCATACAACGCAGCAGTTCCTGAATGATTAATGCCTGTGGATGAGCAAGTCAAAAGTGCACTCTGTAGTAATGAATACACTTAAAAATGTTAACCTATCATAGAGGCAAATCCTGTTGGTGCTCCTGGTTATGCTAAAGTCAGGGAGATCCATAGTGATCCCTGACAGACAGCACACTGCCTCAGCTGATAAGAGGTGTGTCTGTCTCTCTGCCAATTGATGTCATCCTTGTTGCAAGATGTAACAAACATTCTTCAATACAGTTAGTTGGTGCAAGTATCCACTTGTACTGTGCTATTTTGTTTTGCTACAGACTTCTTCTACAAATTGTAATGTACTGCTGTGCTGTGTGCAAGTGTGTTAGTGTTTGTTAGTTTGTTTGAAAATGGCTCATTGTCCTGCTGTAGCCGTGAATGGGACAAAATGGCAACAGTGTGACAGAACAGCCATGAGGTAAGGCAACTGCAGGGATCACTATGGAGCTCTTTGACTTTTAATGAAGACCTAACAACATGCAATTACAAAGCATGTTTAACAATCCCTGATATTTTGGCAAAAATCTGTCAGTATGTGTATTTTTTTATATAGCAATAAATTTACACAACTTTCTTTCAAGGGAGGACTGAAAGCTGTAGTATGGACAGACACACTCCAAACTATTCTCATGTTTGGTGGTGTCATTGTAGTTATGATTCTTGGAACAGTCAAGATTGGTGGGCCATCAGTTGTATGGGAACGCAACAGAGCAAGTGGTCGTTTGGAGTTTTTTAAGTGAGTATTTACTTATAAATACCTTTTGTTACTTTAATGTTCATGTTAATAATTAGACAAATTTGAAATTTTAAGTTTGGTCTGGCTTTATTGCTATCATGATGAGTTACTGGTTGAAGTACAGAGCCACTGCCTTCATGATGATGATGACAATGATGCCAGGCTAGAATACAAACTAGTGACTAATGTATGTAACTGGGGATTGCATGAGTGTAAAGTTCCAAATATTTAATTGGGAGAATACTTTTAAAACACTCTATAATGCATTAAATGCAAATACTGAAAGGTTAAATGTTCCTAACCACGACATACACATTATTTCTTCTGTAAATTGCAATGACAGAAAATGAATTCATGTGTCAAATGTGAAATTTCAGTCAAGTTGAAGCATTAAGTTGTTTTTCACTAATGGTTTTGATGGGTCCATTTCCTAAGAAATACTAAACATTTCAAATACATTTGTAAGTATTCATTCATAATAATATTGTACTGTTTGACTATGATATCAATGCCCTTGGAGGAGGGTGCCGGTGTTGTTGGCAGGCTAGGGATCCAAGGGTAGTAAGTGATAAGATAATGAACAGTTGCACAATGAAAACATACCAATTTGCTGAAGCCTTGGTATTAGTTCTTGGAAGCAGCATAGCATGTTTTCTTTACCTCACTGTACTTCTGATGTTTTGCCCACTTGACCTGCAACTGTTTATAATGTTTTTCAAACAGGGAGAGTTCTAAGCTGCAGCGAATGAGATGCATTATCATGCTCAGTGTTGCCAGGTCGCTACCCTCACTCTTTTTATATTTCCCTCTCACCCACACATGATCATGCAACATAATGTTTATACATATTTATTATGAAAACTATTTGAGCTAAAAATCTGTGGTTTTTATGGTTCTGCTATGAAATTACTCCCTATCTTCCTCGTGCATTTTTTTTTACAAAATTTTAATATTTTGCCTTAGCGCGAGTAGTACTTATGAGAGACAGAATCACTTAGCACGTTACTCCTCAGTTAAGTGCAAATACAATATATCAATATAGTAGCACTCTGATTAGCCACAGGCCTGGTGGTGCTCAAGGACAAACCTCATCCCATTTGAAAGTCACTGTAGCTCCTCTTCTCATTGAATGCAATCATATCATGGTTGACAAGTAACTACAAAATATTCCTGGTCCTATGTTATGCTACTTACATCAGTAGGGTTCCTTTAGATCATGTGGTGATTTTTTGTTGAGGTAATACAAGTTAATATGCCCTTTTCTTCTTCTCTCCCTTCTTCCATCTGTTTACACATTTATAATGACACTGTTAACGACAATACACCTATATTTATTATTATTATTATTATGATCATCATCATCATCGTTATCATCATTATTATTATAACATCACATCACATAAGAGGAATGCATGTTCAGTATCATCCCAATAACTGACTGTATCAGTTTACAGATGCTAATAACTGTATGTTCTAAAATAGAATATTTCATATGCGCATCAGAGGAGCTTAATGGCATTTTTAAATCTGATTGGCAAGGAGATATATAGCAGTAACTGATTTGTTGTGTGTATTGAATATCATTTTAAAACTAGTTATAAAAATGGGCAGTATAACATTCACATGACTTTCTCTACCTATTCTGCATCAAACTATTCCTTTGCGAGCTTATTCCTCTGTCTACTTCATGCTAATCTAGATAAACATTAGCAAAAATGGTTTTATTACATATTTCCTTGTAGATACAATGGCAATCGAGGAATACAACAGCCTTTAAGTGACAGTCAAGTCTTTAAAAGTGGGTCACTTTGATGGCATTAAAATTCCATTTTCTTTTCATGACCCAGATGGGAAAAATAAGAATAATTGTTTACCATTTGCAAAAACTATAAGTATTGCAAAATTGAAACCAATAACAAGGAGTACCTCTGTGGAGTATCTCACAAAAAGATATATATCTGACATAAGTATCTGCTTTAACAAAATCTAAATTTTTTGTGTAATAAGATTTTGTCCATCTGTTGTGGATTATCAGTTGTATAAAGGTTATTCAGAGTGAAGAGGACTTCAGAGGCTATTCCCACATTTACATTCCACGCTTTAAATGTGGTGATTTAAGCAGTGCAAGAGTCCATATTTTATTTTTCCCTCCTTAGAACCTAGAAACTACCTTGTGTAATAACAACACTAGAATATTATAACCCTGGAAAATCCTCTTACTCAAAACCTTATGCTGAAAAATATTTTACTTGACATTGTGTATATGTAAAGTTAGGTGTCAAGCATGTATCAAGTTTTGCATTAAATAAGTGAATG
Organism: Hymenopus coronatus; assembly: GCA_030762935.1. Taxonomy (NCBI): domain Eukaryota; kingdom Metazoa; phylum Arthropoda; class Insecta; order Mantodea; family Hymenopodidae; genus Hymenopus; species Hymenopus coronatus. The sequence goes on from CM060882.1 coordinate 139,805,850, forward strand.
CATCTAGAATGTTAAAAAAAATCTGCAGTGCTTGGTTATTATTTATGACATGAATAAAATTTTGCTAAATCTGATTTAATAAATCTATTCAGAACATAAACAATATGTAGATAAAATATATAATTCATTCATGACAATTTTTGAATCTGTCAACTTTTGTAAAAATAATCCTTATATGTCAGAGGATATTTAAATAATTTACATGTAGATTTAATAAAACATCTCTCCAGAAGTGACATGGAAATATTCTATTATGAAAGATTGGGCACTATCAGCAATAGAGGAATGCCATTTCATTTGAGTCATAGTTTCTTATGGCTTACCTAAGAGGGTTACATCTTATTAATGGAACCAGATAGTACTGTTTTAGTTTATAGGTAAATGGTAGCTATTAATACTTAACTTGTTCCTCTTAGAAAATATTTCTATAAATTATTAATTGTAGATTGGTACTATGATGTGCTGTATGCAAATAAGACACTACTTAAATTAGCATTTTTGAGCTTAGAAAATGCATATTAGCAATGTAGAAGATAAAATAAACTCTTCTTCAAGTATGATACTGTGAGTGTATAGTTATATGATTCAAATTTAATGATTAAAAGATTACATTTAATTCCCTTAAGGATAACTATATAATTCTTTTTGGGAATTCCTATTGGAAAAAATAAATGATGATCTGGTGCTGCGATAAAATTTCTGAACTAAAGCAGATGAACATTAAATATTTTTAAAACTCCACTGTTCATTTTAAAAAAGGAAAATTATATCAGCAGCTTATTGTGTTTTGTTTTTTACAGTTTGGATATGGATCCTACTATAAGGCATACGTTTTGGAGTGTATCATTTGGGAATTACTTTTACTGGTTGGCTGCTTGTTCTGTAAACCAGGCAATGGTGCAGCGATGTCTAGCTATGCCAACTATCTCCAAAGCCAATGTGTAAGTTAAGTGCACAATTTTACCATATTCTTCTTCTTTGTTCATTGTTTAATATATTGCAGTTACTCTCCTCTGGTGTTTTAAATTAATAACAATAATGGAAATTTTATTTTAAGGATGCATTGACTACTTTCAAAATAAGTGCTCTAACTCTGCATTAAAGATGTCTAGAAAGGAATATTCTTGTAAAAAAATTGCATATATATGAGTGTCACATGTTATAGGATATCTGGAGAAGCTTGTATTGGCAACAATGAAAGAAGTGTCTCCTGACTGGTAAATAATGATCCAAGTTAACACACACCTCCAATTACAATTGTCTTATGCTGGAGTTTTATTTTACCCTGGAATTTGACTAAAAATATTTTTACTCAATGAAATTTTATGATTGTTAAAGTGTATTAATAGACCATTTTGACATTATACAAGTCTGCCGTTAGTAGAAATTTTGCATTTACTATTAAATAAAAGTTAAACTGAAGGTCTTTCTTCTATATAAAATTAGTTTTTGAGATTTGTGCCACTTTTCCCTAACACCACAGATTTATGGGTCAAGGTATATAAAAAGTTCCATTTAATTCTAAATATATTTTAATTCAGAATGAGAATACATGAATAAATAAAACAAACAAAAACAAATTTTATAAGGCTAAAAAGAGTTTGACAAAATATATTTTTGCTCGATGAATTTTTATGATTGAAAAAATGAATTAATAGAAACAACTTGTGCAGTGGTTACAAAGAGCATTTTCACACTATGCTCCATCATGCAAGACTACTGTTAGTACAGTTTTTGCACATACCACTAACCCTTTGTTGTCTGTCGGTACTTATAAGTCCTGTTTGTTTTAAACCCTACTATAAAAATGGAGTTTGTAGAGTTAATTTCATATTAAACGAATCCTAGCCATATAAATGTAAGGAATTAAGACTGTTTATATTGTAATAACATTAAAGCTTTGAAATAAAATTGTAGTTATTTTTTCTTCTTTTTTTAAGAAAATGAGAAAAAGCCACACAACTGCAGTCAAATTTAAAGCCATCAGTTTCCAAGAGTGCTATTACACTAGCTATTTTACTTAGGCTCTCCTCAGCATTTGCCATAGACACATTTGACTGCAGTTGCTGGGATTCAAACTTGCAACATTTGGCTTTAAAGGTTTGGCCAGTCCATTACATAAAGTCGTAAGGCTCACTTCCATTCAAACCACTTCAGTTGTGATGCTTTCAAAACAGACATGAAGACTGGTTTAGGAATTAGGGAAGACCAGCTTATGTAGCAAAATAAAAAATCTGATGTGTACCATTCACATGACTTTCTCTATATCCCTGCAACAAATTATTCTTAAAAAGCTTATACTTCTATTTACTTTATGCTGATCAGAAAAAAATAGCAGAAATAGTTTTATTACTTGCTTCCTTGTAAGTAGAGGCGAAACAAGGGACTACCATAGGTTAAAGTGATAGTCAAAAGCTGGTTGCTATGTCAATGAACTTCCTTTGTTTATATGGATAGGAGTTGACAAGTTCCTGTATGACAAAATTATGTTTTTCATAGCAGAAATCAAAAATAAGGAATGTCTCAAAAACGACGAACTCCACGAAAAAATGTATATAACATGAATTGTGTGTTTTAACGTGCTCTACATTTTTAGTGTAGTAAGTTTTTGTCCATCTCTTACGGTTTAGCAGTTATTCAAAATTCAGTAAAATTCATCCAGAATAAATTGCTCTTCAGAGGCTATTCCCAGAAAATTCAAAATATACATTTTATTTGTCAAGTAAATAACTTTAATATACAAAATTTTAATCAAAATCGTTAGAGCCATTTTTTAGAAAATCAAAATTTTCGAAAAAAGTTCCATGTAAAGGGTAGTTTGGGGTGGGGGGATTTTTCTCAAAATTTTCGTGTCGCATCCCTGGAAGATACTAAACTTAAATACCAAGTTTGGTATTTTACTGACTTTTCGTTTTTGAGTTATCATGTTCACAAACACACACACACACGGACCTTTTCCTGAAAATACTTTTTTTGGATACAGTATTGAGAAGGTATTGCACTCCACCAAAAAATTTGATACCCAGATTTCACCGGAAATATATGTTTTAGGGTCCCCTTTATCTAAAAAAAAGCAATTTCACAAAACGGTCTGTGTGTCCGTGTGTCTGTGAACACGATAACTCAAAAACGAAAAGTCTGTAAAATACCAAACTTGGTATTTAAGTTTAGTGTCTTCCAGGGATGTGACACGAAGATTTTGAGAAAAATCCCCCCATCCCAACTACCCTTTACATGGAACTTTTTTCGAAAATTTTGATTTTCTGAAAAATGGCTCTAACGATTTTTATTAAAATATCATATATTAAAGATATTTACCTGACAAATAAAATGTATATTTTGAATTTTCTGGGAATACCCTCTGAATACTACATTATTTTGGGTCAATTTTACGTACTTTTGCATAACTGCTAAATCGTAGGCGATGGAGAAAAACTTACCACACAACAAATTTAGAGCATTTTGAAACACACAATTTATGTTACATACATTTTTTTCCTGGAGTTGATTGTTTTTGAGATATTCCTTGTTTTTGGTTTCAGTTATAAAAACTTATACTTTTCTCATACAGAACTTTGTGAACTTGTGTCTATACAAAGGAACTTCAGTCACAGAACAACCAGCTTTTGACTATCACTTTAACCTATGGTAGCCCCTTATTTCGCTTCTACTAACAAGGAAGCAAGTAATAAGACTATTTCTGCTAATTTTTGCTCCATTAGATGAAGTAAATAGAATAATTTGCTGCAGTGATAGTTGTGTGAATGGAGCACATCAGATTTTTTATTATTGGAATCAGTTGAAAAATTCAATAGCACAGCTGGAATTTCAACACAGTTTCCGTACAGTTGCCTAAGCATTGAGCTCTTGTGACAACTTGCTGGTGTGCCATTCAAGTAGTTCTCTGTAGGGAGACACACTGGTTGTTTGAATTGGGTAAAACACATATAATCAGTTGGAAGATTGAATGGCATACCGGCAAGTTTTCACAGTAGCTCAATGGTTAGTGTAGCTGCATGGAGAGCAGGAGAACTGTGTTCAAATACTGCCTGTGCCATTGAATTTTTCAACTGGTTCCAATAATAAGGACAACTTATTTCCTCTATTATAAAACTAGGTTTTAAGATTATTGCCACTTTTCCTTAGTGGTACAGATTTAAGATTCAAGATATATAAAAAGTTCCATTTAGCTTTAAATTTAACTTTAATTAAGAATGAGAATACATGAATATAAAAGAAGCAGAAAACACATTTTATAGGATTAAAAATACTTTTTAGAGAATTTTGAGTTAATTCATTCATTCATTCGTTCATTTATTATCTGCGTAAAAGAATACAAACATATTCAAAGCATCGTCAGGTTAAATATGTACAATAACATATACAATCTAATATATACAAAAACAGCTTTTAAAGTAACATTTTACAATTCATAATTACTTACTGTGTTATATAAATACTATTTATTTTGTCAGTATTAGTTAAGATATTCGTCAATTGAATAATAACATCCTTCAATACAAAATTTCTTTAAATCTTTCTTGAATATCTTAAAGTCATTAACATTGTTCAGATAAGCAGGGAATTTATTATACAGTTCATGAGCTGCAGCAGTAGGTTTGGTTTTATACTTTTCTAATCTATGTGGTTGTATATGAAAATTTGTATTTCCTCTAGTGTAATGTTTATACATTTGTTTGTTTGTTTTACCTATATCTTGTCTGTTGAACAATTGTACTATTACTTCATTAATGTATGGCGAATATACTGTTAAAATGTCTAGGTCTCTGAGGGTTTGCCTACATGAATCTGTTTGTTTCGTTAAGTAATGCTTATCAAGCTCTAAAATCCATATTTTCTCAGTATAATCAGTATAGTGCTTAAAGAAGTGAGGGTATTGGTTATTATAGACTAAATTTATTTTTTTTTCAGAACAATCCTGATCCTTGCTGTTGGAATTCTAGCAATTGTTTCCATGAGCTGTTACACAGGCCTTCTCATTTATGCCACATTTTATGATTGTGATCCAGTGAGCACACATGTAAGAGGATAGTATTTATTTCTGATTAATACGGCTTCTTTTTATTATCTAACTACCTGGTTTGTTACATGGAAGCATTTGTATATTTGTCTTGTATATATCAGAAATTGTATCAAAGGGTCATACATTTTTGAAAATGTAGTCCTTAATTTCCACTAGATCCTAAAGCTTAAACTTTTGTCCAGGTTGATCAAACAATTTAGGTTTTACTGAAAGGGATTTTAGGAAGATACAAAGTAGCTTTTGAAAGCTCTAAGGTAGACTATAATAACCTTTATACGGTTATAAAACAAATTGTAGGATATTTTGTCTACATAAGTAAAATAGTTACATCTGTAACAACTTAATAAGTGGTGAGATTAGTTTTAAAAATCTGAAAAGTAGTGTATAATATTTTCTGGGTCCTGAATTTTAGTTGGCCAAAGTTATGTGGTGTATAATATTTTCTGGCTCCTGAATTTTAGTTGGCCAAAGTTATGTCTAGAGAGTCAAACAGTGCATATTTTACAAAAAGGGTCGAGAATATATTAACAGGTAGGTATGATTTTGAAAATATAGGATAATCTTAATTTTTATAGACTCCCATAGAGGAAGGATACAAAGTTTCATGCAAAGTGTTGAAAAGTACATATTTTTGTATAAGGAATTGAAAATATGAGTAGTGTATTTTTGATAGTTTTATGTGAATCTTTAACATTCACTGGACCTAAGTCTAATGGTGATTAATTTTATTCAAGCTATGATACATAAAGAGTATTCATCATCAAGGAACATAAAATATAATCATGTGTTTATTATACAGAGTGAATCACCCAAAACTTGCAACACAAATATTTTGAAAATGAAAAGTGCTATTGATGTGCAATTTTCACAGCATTAATTGGTTGGTAGACAGGAGTTCCTACCTTTAGATATAAACAGATTTTAGTATTACTTAGAAAGTATATTTTTGAGCAAACATACAATTTTTAAAGGGATAATGCCTATTTACATCAACAAAATAAAAGAGGATAAATTAGAATGTCAGTGGTATTCTAGTGCAAGTAGTTTACAAAATCATATTTTGAAAAGTTTCCACATGGACAGTTTATTGTTCCATTAAACCTGCTTAGTTGCTAGGTATGATTGTTTACATTGTGTTTTCTATTCATTGATTGCATTGCAACTTTCTAGTCACTCAGTGATAGTTCAAGCAGTAGGTCATGAGTAGAAGATGGGATTTACCAATACAGATAGAAAAAGTTGACATGCTCATGGTGCATGGAGAGTGTAGGAAGAATGCAGTTCATTCTTGTACAGTGTATACGGAAATATATCCCAACAGACGGCAACCTCTCTGCAATCATTTATCAACGTCTTCAACCAGTTATATGAAAGTGTAGTGTAACACTAAAAAATTTAACAAAAACAAACAAGTGACTGGAGAAGAGAAAGAAATGAATGTTTTGGCTGCTGTTGCAGTAGATCTACAAATTAGTTCCCGCACAATCGCACATAGATCAAGCAGGTGTACTTTGCATTCTCTATCAACATAGGTTCCATCCTTACCACATCTCCCTCCATCAAGAACTGCATGGAAATGATTTTGACAATAATGTTCACTTTTCTACATGAGCATTAAGACATGATATTCCAGATTATCATGTATCTTTTTAGTGATGAAGCAACATTTACTAATTATGGTAAGATAGACCAAGAAACATGCCCATTGGCCTCATCAATTTAAACCTGTAGTGTGGGATAGTGAACCATGCTCACAGGCCCTTTTTTCAAGAAGGAGCACTGAATTCGCACAAGTATTGCAGCCTCGTAACAGACAATCTTCTACAGATGTTCCTCTGCAGACTAGGAGGAACCAGTGGTACCAACATGATAGCTATCCAGCCCATAGTGCAGGAATTACTACAGCTTGTTTCCAAATCATTGGATTGGACAAAGAGGACCTTGGCCAGCCTGTTCACAGAATTTGACTGAAGGGGAAAGCTGAAAAACGCTGTCTACAAGGGCATACCAACTATGCCAAATGATATGAAGCAATGTATTAATGCTGCCTGCTCTGAAATTTCTGCTGAAATGCTAAAACTATGCAGCAGTCTTTCCATGGCAGACTGGAAGTGTGTATTGAAGCTCCTGCACAGTGTTCAACGTTCTAGCCAGACAAAATATAAGGGAGTTTTTTCAGGAAGTTAAACTGGCTCTTTTCTTTCTAATAATAGTGATATTTCATATTCTATTTAATATATCTGTGCAGACATTGCAGCAGGTTTCCATCAGTGGGAAGGAGATGTTAATGTTTACATTAGATAAGATAGCCAGAGCAGATGTTCTCAGGTGGCGGGCAAGCTTTAATGTTAAAAAGCTTCAAAGAAGGAGTGATTTGGATGAGAGCAGCAATTTTAAAAGTATACATTCAAAACTTATTATTATATAATAATAAAATTATGTTCAAACTATCAAACTAGGCATACCTCATTCTTGGTCTAAATCTGGGTCTCTGGTGAAAGGCAAGTCCTCACAAATTACAGTTGCAGATGGTTCTGGATTTGAAAGGAGATTAAGAACATCTTGAGGTTATCTACCCTTCTCTCTTGGTGTGTAAGTTCTTAATGAAGAAATAACTGGATTTGAAGTTATCAGCATAATTTTTAGTAAACCTTTGTCTGTTCTAGTTCTGGAGTGTTTTATTGTATTGTCTGCTCTGAATCATTTTAAATCCTTATTTCTCGATTCTTGTCTCTCTTCAGAGAGCTCTCCTATTGATAGGGTACATGTTTGAATTATTTTGGGCCAGTGAACTAAAATGTTTTGAACTGTTGCAGGCTTGAAGTACTATGGAGTAATATACAAAGCTCTTGTTTTTCTGCCATATTTTTGGAAGAAAGTGGCATCATAAGTGAATGCACTAACACCTGAGACAGAAATATGCCAAATTACATTATACATTTTAGCGAAAAAAATATATTTTGAAAACTTTTTTGATCCTAGAATACATTAGAAGTATTGATTAAAAGGCAGAACTATTTTGTACTAACTATGCTTGAAGACAAAGAATGTAATTATTTGAAACCTCTTCTGAAATCCATTATTTTTTCCAAAATATCAATAGATTAATACTTAATTATAGTTACATAACAATATTTTTATGCAAAATATTTCTGTGCTATAGCAAACTCAAATTCTATTGTTTCCGAAACCATTCCTCTCTCAGAATTGACTCTGTCACTAATTTATGTGTTGCAAGGATGATGATAATGATGACACCTATAATTTTTTGAACCAAAAGAGTTAAGCTATTTTTTTTTATGATGAATGATAATTCTCTCCTTTTTTCAGGCAATCAAAAAGGCAGATCAATTATTACCTTTCTTTGTGATGGAAATTGCTGAACGCCTCCCTGGACTCCCAGGGATTTTTATGTGTGGTGTCTTTAGTGCAGCACTGAGGTATTGGTATTACACATCTTTGCACAACTATATGTTTATTTAATTTTGGTTTTGATTTATAAAAGCCTCATTGAGTTTAAGCATTTCATAACGGTACATCTTAAGCTTTTAAACCAAAGGAATATATATTTCTTTACCATCTGCTCCTCTAAATCAGCTAAGGATATCCTCTTATTTTTTTTTTTATAATCCACACAGCAATTTACCATTGTAATCCTCAAGAATTTGTAATAATAAGAGGTATAAATATAAAATTGCAATGGCTATGTTGCAAAGAATACCAAATAAACAATGTGTTACAGTATTACAACTTTATAAGTAATTGAAGCCAAAGAATCAATTATGAAATATAAAACAGCAAAACCATGTAATTCACAAAAGAATAATTCCATTCAAGAAATTAATAAACTATATAAAGAGTATGAATGATCGAGTGTATGCTTACTTACTATAGCTCCACAATGTGCTGAGACTTCATGGGTATTCAAACATCATCAATATATAAAATATATTTGTTAGTAGCCCTGTTTTCATTTTTTCAATATTTTGCATTATATTTTAACTATGTCATCTGCAAACTTCATACCTATAAGCATTTGTATATGATTGTAACAGTTGTACTTCTTAAAGTGAGATATTCAGGCATGTTCACAATAACCTCAGAATGGTAACTAAAATGGAAACGAGAACGGAAAGCAATCTAGAAACAAGATTTTGGTTTATAATAAGTCAGTAAGAAGAACGCTAATGCATTTGATAATCGTATTGATCTCAAAATGGAGAATTGATTTTGCACATTATAATTTCATTTGTTTTTAGCTGATCAAAGATACGTTTTCACATGTCTCCCATTCAGCCAATATAATGTGGGATAGCCAACATCAAAATTCATAAGAATTGAGATTAGAGTGAGGTCTAGCAGCTGTTTCATATCACAGCTATCTAGAATAATCTGTAAAATAAGGAGCATAAAATTGAGTTTTATCTATGGATGTTCTTTAACTAAGATGGTTCTCAGCATCTCATTTTAAATTGGATGTGAAAGATTTCTTAATTTTTGTCAGAGACCTCTTTAGCAGTGTTGAGGTTCTTTTATGTGCTGTAAATCTACAACTTGGGACAGAAGGCTTTACTTTCCTTCCAAAAGAAGCCATGCTAAGAGTTTTTATGCCCTAAAAAGTCCATCATTCTCAGTTTTGAATACCCAGCTTTGGGAACCAGGTGCTATATGTATCTAATGTTATGCCATACCTGGAAATGAGAAAGTTAAAACTTGACTAACAATAAGTCTTCTTTCCCCTGCCAGGGCCAGGAAAACTTCCCATCAAATGTGAATGCTTCCATTAAAATAGATGTATTTCAACTCATTTCTCATTTTGGTTACTGTTTTCAGTTGTTGTGAACCAGCCTTTAATAACTCTTCACTGTTTTAATTTCTCTGTCATTCGAAATTTGATTCTTATACAGTAACTGATAATTAATTCTAAAAAGTTCATTTTTGATAGCAGTCAGATTACCATTAACCATGCAATAATAAGTATTTAAAAGTTATAATTATTAATATTCATTTATAAAGGTTTCAGTTATATAGAGAGTACATCTACAGATTTTCAGAGAGAGAGTGGATCTATTTGAGTATTTTTTTTTATAAATAAGCAGTATGGAGATATTTTGCTCTCAAGCTATTGTATTGGAAATTAAAGTTATTAAATAGCCCTATCAGATTAAATGAAATGTGGAAGAATGGATCCTTATAATATTGCTTATATTTTATGTTTTCTTAAATTTTGAAATATCACTAATACTTTGTTGGATTTTTTTTGGGATAGTGTTTAACTCCCAGTTTTACTACTTGTGGCACCGCAGGCAATGACACTGGTGAAACATGGAATGAAGATGTAGCACCATTGGACTACAATGGCAAGGGAAACTGGAGAACCTGCAAAAAACCTGCCCCTGCACCACCACAAATCTCACATGCGGTCACTTGGGATCGAACCCAGGTAGTCTAGGTGAGAGGCAAGTGGTCTAATCACTCGGCTAATAATACTTTGTTGTTTTACATTTATTTTATCATTGATGAATTTATTAATAAATGCCTTACTTCTCATATGATACTTATAGTAACATTGTGAATCCTACAAGGGGTGGAGGCAGACAAATCCTGCATACACCATTGTTTGTTGGAGAGACTTCCAATCAGTTTTTAAACATCCAGGCCATTAGTAAATAGTTGGGTTTACATGCATAGAACACATATGCACTATTTTAATGCACTGTGGGAAACATTAAAATAGCATGCTGATATTCACATTGAATTTTACCCAAGAAGACATTTATCTAGGTACATGAATTCCAAAAACCTACATTGTTTAAAAGTACTTACTATAGAGAACTGTTCAACAAATGTCTTCTCTCAGCATGGCTATTTAATAACTTAATGTTATATAACTCATTAATATAACTCAGTAACAAGAGATTTACAGGTATATACTTCCTAAATAAAAAAAAGCTGATGTGTTCCATTCCCATGATCTACAAACAACTTCTTACAAAAGATTGTCCTTCTTTCTACTCCATGCTAAGCATTAGCAGAATGATCTTACTACTTCTTTGTTAGGCACTGCAACTTCAAGGAAGTTTTAGCCTTCTCAACAATTTTCTTCCATTCAGATCTATGTTGGATGCAAGATGGCCAATTCTGATTCCCATTACTTGTATGTCTTCTATAGTATCATCCAGCCATCTATTTCTGGACATCTGATTGTTCTGATACCAATTGGCTTCCTTTTATACACATTTTTTACAAGTTTATCTTCTTGCATTCTATTCACATGTCAAAACCAGCATAACCTTTGGGCCTTAATATAATTTATTTTGCTTTTTTTTTCCATTTAAGTTATTTAGTTTGAAATTCATTCGTATGTGCCATATGCTAACTTTTTCTTCAAAGATACTCCTCAAAATTCCTTTAGTATCCACGTTTCACATCCATATGTTATTACCAGTTTTATCAACTTACTTAGTTCCTTATAAGTAGAAGGGAACTAAGGATAAGTGATAGTCAATGCTTTAAAAGCTGTTGCTATGCAATTGTCATTGAAATTTTTTTCTTCGTATGAGTAAAACAAACAAAACATGGATTACTTCTTGTCTGAGAAATCTATAAGTATTTTAAAACTGAAACGAATAACAAAGAATTTCTTGGAAATGGTCAACTCCATGAAAAAAATGTACCTATATGGTATAAATTGTATGTTTTAATGAAATCTGCATTTTTTGTTTAGTAAGTTTTTTTTCTATCTCTTACAGTTTACCAATTATGCAAAAATCACCTAGAATGAAGAGGTATTCAGAGACTATTCCCAGAAAATTGAATATATATATATATTTTTTTTTTTAATTGCATGTAAATATCTTTAATATGTGGTAATTTAATCAAAATAGAACGATTTTTGAGAAAAATAATACTTTTTTCCATGTAAAGAGTAATTTGGGTTGAGAAGATTTTCCTCAAAATCTTTGTGTTGCATCCTAGGGGGGTTTTAAATGTAAATAGCAAGTTTGGTATTTTACAAACTTTATGGTTTTTACTTATCATGTTCACAGACACACAGACATACCCATCACCATACATGGACCTTTTTCCCAAAATGATTTTTTTGGATACAGAGATCCAATATACCTGGTGAAATATTGGTATCAAATTTTTGGGTGCTAGGTGTACATACATGCTAGAAAAAGTATAAATACTCAAATAGCTTGCCTCTCCCTTGATTCATATCTGAAATGTTCATACTCACCAAGCAGATTTACAGTAACAATCACATGTACAGTTCCATGTCCACAGGACTCAACTCTATGACTGGTGTGATATTTGAGGACTTAATTCGTCCCATGATAAAGAAACCAATTTCAGAAGCACAGGCCAGCTTTACTATGAAAGTTATTGTTGTGGTGATTGGAGCTCTTTGTGTTGCATTAGTGTTTGTTGTGGAGAAACTGGGAACTCTTGTACAGGCAAGTCAAAGGCATTAATTTTAACATTCTTTGCTTAGGGTTACAGCAAGCGTCAAGGCTAATGGAAAACAGGCTTATAATACAAAACAATAAAGTAAGAACGTTTTTTGGATAAAGGCTTGCAAACCACTCCTTATATAAAAGCACCAATTGAAATACTAGCATAAAAAATGTAACATGTGGTGTTATGACTATAAGTCATTTATTCAACTTTGGCATTAGTATGGGAAACGAAGGTTGAAGATTTTGCTAAGTTAAATGGGTAATGCATACAGAAAGTGAAAAAGAATTAGACAAGCCAAAATATGCTTGTACTAGCTGGCCCTACACTGCTATCCAAAACACTGACTCATTCCTCCCTTCTGAAAGACTGAAATGAATGCACCCTCGTCAGACCGATCTTGCATTCTGTCTGCCAAGTGTGTCTGGGCATGCTCCAAGGATAAGAATTTCTTGAAGCTTCTCCATGGAGATTGAAATATAGCTAATGCTTCGGCTGGGATTATCCCGTACTGACACCAATGTAAATGACTTATAGTAATAGCACACATTACACAAATCAATTCCAAATTTTTATTTTATAAGATAAGAAATTGAAAATGACTACAGTGGACAGAATAACACTTTATTTAATGAATTCTTCAAGCTTCCTTATTTCATTTCATAAGATATGACTGTGGTCCATTTTATTACAGTAATTACACACCTTGACCAAGCATAGATTAATTATTATTTTTAGTTTGCGCTGTGAGTGATAGTGAATGATTTTTGTACTCATCACTAAACAAGGAGATGGGAATCTTTTATGTATAGATGTAAACGTATTTTTTGAGCAGCACATCTGAATAACATTGTTTGTATTCTGAGAAATAGTGCAGGTTGTGGCATAATGCACACTTACTATGCAAACACCTTTTCTTGGGTGCTCAGTAAGTTTAGCACAATTTCAGAAGCACAGCAGAGCGACAACTTGAGACATGAAGTGTGTCATACACCCAGTTATCTAGTGGCTTCAACACTAAGGTTTCATTCTATCTGTAGATCCCAGAGTTCATACACATACACATGCAATGTGCTTTGGCTAATAATTCAGGTAGTTTGCAGTGAATTAGATAACTTGTTTGCCTAAATGGTATGGGCTTTAAAGAAATAAACTTTCTTTGGTTGACAATACTACAGAAAGACAGGCAGGCAAGCTCTATCTTTTTCCCTGCAGCCCTCATTACCCTGTAAAACTAGTGCCCAGGAAAGGTTGTGTGCGTAGTAAAAGGACAGCAACAGCCATTTCAAAAGAAATTGACTCCGTGGCACAGCTCACTAAGAGCCTTGGCCTTCCACCTGCCACTGCATCCCCCATCTCGGTCCATTGCAAACATCATGGATAGGTTAAAAGAAATTGATACCCAGACATTATCCAATTTTCATAATTTTAAGGAGATTAATATGTAAGATAACATGTATTGTTGTTATAGCTGATGATAGATTAAGTGGTAACAATTTGTGGCATTTAAGTAAATTTCATTCAAAGAAGAAAATAAAAAAAACACATGCCCAATGTTATTTTAATTCTTGAAAACTGTTTGTAGATGTTATTAACTATAAAATCTTACCATTAATTAATCTTGCTATCATAGGTAATCACTAACAACATAGTTTTAGACCCAAAAGAGCATCCTTTTACATGAAGATTTCCATTTTGAACCCTAGCTACAGCATGTGTATGGTTATTAATCATGTCTGCAAACAATAAATGATTTACAAATTCATTTTGGCAGAAAGTATTAAACTGTCAGATACAAAGGTTTCATAATGTACCTAGCGTACCTACCATGCTGCAGCAACAACTATATTATTGCACTCATTCATGTCTACAATGCATAGCAGCTGAGTTCTTCACTTTCTCTCATCAGCTGAGGTTCATAGAGTTACTCAAACACTCTGTAACTTAATATTTGAACAGCAGAGTGCTGGCGTAGCTCATTAGTTTTGTTCATGATTCTTGTACCAAATGTCTATTATTCATTTTCTGACTAAGGGATGGTGAATGAAAGTCTTTACTGATATGAAGTATTCCCAAGGCACATAATTGTCCACATTCAGTAAAGTTCTCTTTCTCCATTGTCATCTACATTGTTACCCTATCATTGGATGTAACCGACTCTCCTGTGAGGTGGGCAGTCATTGCTTGTTGGTGGAATGAGATTTCTCTCAAGGATGGGGAGCATGAGAAACAACAACATATTTGAACAGTAAACAATGATAGTTACCATTTTGCACAAGAAAATGTGACTGGAGCATTATGCTCATTGTTTTTGACTTGCTCTCATACATCCTTCATGCTTTCTATTGGAACTAAAAGTCTTTGGAAAGTTGAGTTAGACTTGAAAACTTCATTGCTAAGGCCAAGAGTCTATCACAGGCCTGTGAATTTCCATGCCAATGTTCTCCCATAGGTATTAGTAGTGATACCTCTGAATGTGCCTTGAACAAATTTCTCTCATTTGAGTCCTCATTTCTCTCTTATGAACCTTAGTGATCTCAATTTCTACAGGATATGCTACTTTAAAGGTAATTTACAAAACTCCAAATACTTCACACTATCCTGAAGTTTGGCTAAGCAGATGCATGCCATCTGTAAAGTATGACATCTTGGAATCATTTTTATAGCTGAATAGGAAAGCATTGGCACAAAAGACCAGGACCAGTGGTTAAAACCCTCATTATGGCACATAATTATTCAAATATCATTCAATTTCCCAACAAGCTACAAAGAGACAGAATCATATTGTAGAAAATATTATGCTCATATGGCATTCATTAAAATTCTTTATTGTTTTTGTTCACTCTCTTTAGTTATATGGAGGGTTGTTCACCAACTATGGTAACAAGTATGGATGAGTACACTAGCTGCACACTGAAATATGTAGGACCAAATGAATAGGTGCATTGCTAAATTGGTTCAGTTGAGTGCTCTTGTTCCTGCTGCATTAATTGGTGCCAAAATTAGAGTCATCCTGAGAAGGCTGACTGCCCTTTCTGATGCAAAATACTCATATTTTGAGGTTGTTAAGCAGTATAAGATGCATGGGTTTATTGTATCCAAGCAAGTGGTCTCATGTGTGTCTAACAAAAATGGTAAGTCCAGACCAGAACTTCCAAAGGGCAAGAAACAGCAAACACAAGACCGGCTACCAGTTACAGATAATCCAAAAGGTTAAGGCCCTTGCCTCTGGATGAAATACTGAAACTCAGAGAGCCATTGCATTTAAATTCGGAATCTCTGTTACTACTGTGAACACCAGAATCAACAGGTATTTGAATCTAGAAAATATACGAGGGCCGTTCAGAAAGTAGCCTCCGATCGGTCACAGTGCGGGTAGTGGGGGGAGTAGCGACGCCATCTGTGCATTCACGCACTCAGCAGGTCAGTCGGCATCAAGCCGTGGTCGAGTGAAAGTCGTACCTGCGCTAAGTGTTTGTGGCCGTTTGAAATGTGTACTGCAATAGAAAACCCCGCCAAATGTGAAGTGCGTGCTGTTATAAGGTTTTTTACAGCCAAAGGATATTCTGCAGCAGCTATTCATCGTGAGCTTTGTGCCGTGTACGGACCAAGAGTTATGGGTGAAGGAGTGGTCCGTGAATGGGTACGTTTATTTAAAAGTGGACGAGAAAACATTCATGATGAAGAGAGGAGTGGTAGACCATCATTGGTCACGGACGAACTCGTTCAGACAGTTGATGCAAAAGTTCGTGAAAACCGACGTTTCACAATGTCGGAGTTGTCTACTGATTTTCCACAGATTTCTAAGACTCTCTTGTACGAGATAGTGACAGCAAGATTGGGTTACCGTAAGTTCTGTGCACGATGGGTGCCCAAAATTCTTACCGACCACCACAAAACTCAAAGAATGGCCTCTGCATTAGACTTTCTGTCACGTTATGAGGCCGAAGGTGAACCATTGTTAAACAGAATCGTGACCGGGGACGAAACCTGGATTAAGTACGTGAACCCTGAGGCAAAAGAACAATCAAAGATGTGGGCACATTCAAATTCGCCTACCAAACCAATAAAAGCCCGGCAAGATTTTTCTGCCCGAAAATTGATGGCAACGGTGTTTTGGGATGCAAAAGGGGTGTTGTTGGTTGAATTCATGGAACGTGGGACGACCATTAATCAAGACGTGTACTGTGAAACACTAAAACAATTACGACGGGCTATACAGAACAAACGCCGTGGTATGCTGACTTCCGGTATCGTTTTTTTGCACGATAACGCCCGTCCTCACTCTGCTCGCAGAACAACAGCCCTTCTTGAGTCCTTCAAGTGGGACGTTGTCAACCATCCACCTTACAGCCCAGATCTGGTGCCAAGCGATTATCACCTCTTCATGCATATGAAGAAATGGCTCGGGTCCCAGCGGTTTGATGACGACGAAGAGCTCAAAGATGCGGTCACAGGCTGGCTCCAGGCACAAGTGGGTGATTTTTATGCAGAAGGAATTTCAAAGCTTGTGAACAGATACGATAAGTGCCTCAATCGTTATGGAAACTATGTAGAAAAATAGTGCAAAGATGTAGTTGTAAGATGTATATATTAAAATATTTTTATTTAACTTGGTGAATTTCTTGCAATCAACCGGAGGCTACTTTCTGAACGGCCCTCGTATAAGCTGTTGCCTAAACACATTACAGAATGTACCACTAACAGCAGAAAGCTGATACCTAACTGGTGAAAAGTGGAAATTTGTTGCCGCTATAGATGAGGCATATGTTTATCTAAATCACTGCAACAAACCTGGGCTACATTTTGAGAAAATATATTAGCCATTTGCCATGTCATGAAAATGTGAAAATCACATGTTATCAGACTAATGCCCTAACACCAATTTCCTGCACAGAAATCCCTGCTCTCTATGGTACAGATGCAAATAAAGTCTGGCTGCATCAGGATAAGGCATTAAGTCATACATCTGCCATCTGCTTCAACCAGCAAATTCTTGGAGAACATAGAGAAATAGGAATACATTCCATATCTTTCAGTAACATCCCTGTTTTTTTTGTTTTGTTAGTGTTTAATGCCCACTTTTACTACCATGGCACTGCAGGCGATGACACTGATGATATATGGAGTGAAGATGTAACACCAGTGGAATGCAATGGTGGAGGAAACCAGAGGACCTGGAGAAAATCAGCCCTTGTGCCACTTTATCCACCATAAATTTCACATGTGCGCTTGAGATCGAACCTGTATCCCTTAAGTCACCTGGTGAATCGCTGATGGATTATTGTGCATTTGGGTTTCTGAAAAGTGCCCTTGGAAGTAGACAACCTCAAACTGTAGATGGTCTTTCCTGTATTTCATAGCAGTTTGCCCCAGTGGAAACTGCTTACCAGGGTGATAGCCTGAGCTCAGGGCTGCCAGATAGAACCTCACTGCTGGTGGAGGCATGCTTTTTCATAAAGTCTTAGTGTGTTACCATAGATCGCAAACAACCCTCTGTATAATGTGTCCCAGACTTCTTTAATTAAATTAATATAGATGGTCTGGACAGTTGGTTGCATAATATATATATATATATATATATATATATATATATATATATATATAAATAATTACTAAATTACTACTAAGAATAAGTACAAATTTTAATTTGTATTGCTTCCATTTCGAGAAACTATTGATTTTTATCACAGTTTTGTTTAATTTTCAGGCAGGGAAGAGTCTCTCTGGGATTACTGCAGGACCTTTATTGGGAGTTTTTTCAATGGGAATGTTTTTCCCTTGGGCAAATGCAAAAGTATGTAGCACTCACACATTTTACAATGTTGTATATTGATATTTATATGTTCTTACAAAATATTAGCATCAATACTACAGGAAGAAACCTAATATATTAGCTATGAATAAGGGATTATAAAAGGAAATATTCTTAAAGCAAATCTAAACAATATTTTAAATTGTTTCAGGGAGCACTTATTGGTGGTGTCACTAGCATGCTGTTGGTAGGCTGGATATCCATTGGCAGCCAGATATCTATTGCATGGGGTCAAATCAAATTTGCAACCAAACCTGTTTCAACTGAGGGGTGTACCTCACCATTATTCAACACTTCTGCAGTAGCTCAATCAATACTGTAAGCTATTTAACATTTCTGAGGAGTCTAATTCATGTGATCGTAACTTTTAAATTTTTAATGCACAATGGTAATTAATATTCATATAAAATATCAGCCCAAGATCATTTTCAGCTTAAAAATGCTCTATTTTGAATATCCTTGAATACTTACATAACATTTAACATAAATAACAATATTTCTCTAGTAGCACCTCATTCACCAAGCAATGAGTTGTAATGTCTGTCAATAATAATGAATTAATTAAATTGACGTTAAGAATGTAATTACATATATAATTTTTTTAGCTTTTGCAGTTTATGCTATTGTTTATATAAATTTTAATATACATGAACAGTAGGAGTAATATATTGGTGGCTGCTTCTGGTATTGGCCATGTTGTCTTGTAGCTCATATTTTCGCTGACGTTTCATGCAATTATGCCAAAACAAAACATGAGATATGAGACAACACAGCCAATACCGGAAGCAGCCATCAATATATTTGACAACGGCCATGGAAGCCTACAAATTTATAGTAGGAGTAATAATCTTATTCTTACTAATAGCAACTGCCATTACAGTTTATGGTTAACCTTAAGAACAAATATTGTGAAGTTCCACAGGTGGTATGGGGTAACTTCAGATTTAAGGTTTTTCATATTTATAAACCAACATCTGTTAATGGTCTCTTCAAACACTTGAATTGTGACTTTTGCACATCAAAGGCATAAAATAAAAACAATGTAGGAAAAATATACACTTAAATTCAAAATGATTTATGAAAGCATAAAAAACTGCAAAGATAATTGCACAACTAATATATTTTAACCCTAATTCCTGAATTACGTTTTACTTAAAGGAACAAACTAAGTTCAGTTTATAAAGTTAATTTGACCATAAATAACAATAGAATTAACAAACCTGATACCCAATTTCTTGAATTGGTGTATTATGGACTTTGGTTTATTTGGTTTCTTAACAGTTTGATTTTGTTTTATTTATGAATGAGAATAATTGTTCACAATGGATCAAGGTTATATGAGTGCTTTATTTTATTTTTACTTCCCTGTTCTTATTTTCAGATACTTTGAGATTCTTTGTGACATTCTTTCCTTGACTGCAGAGACCTTCTTTGATTTGGGTTTTAAATGAGTTTACATTTGTACTAAGCATGTTAGTAGTGTCGTTATTTGTGGAGTCTGTGGGTGTTTTAAATAGTTGCAGGGTGTACTAAACACGGCTTTATTTACATACATGCATATTGAAAAAATGTTACGCAGGAATTTTTTGTTGCACAGCTCTACCAACATTGAATAAAGTATTTACACAGAATGATACAGATTTGCCAACTTTCTTTTTACCAGATTCTCAAAGATATCAACACACTCCCTTAACAATATAACAAAATATGATAAATTATTAATATTATTAATTAATTTTGTTTGTTTCCACAAACAAGAGTCAAATTTTTAAAACAAAAGATATAAATATTCATTTTATTAGCCTTTTCTTGAACTATTGAATCTGCCAGCTGGTCTTCCATTGGACAGTATTGCAGAGTCAGTCATCCCTTTTAGTATCTCACTTCTGTGTTTACTGCTCTTCATCACCAGCCCCCAATTTGATGAGTTTTATAGCAGATGATTGTCAATATTGAATGTGATCTTTTGTTTGATATTTGTCACCTCCTCCAGCATCATTTTCAGATATTTTAGCTCCTTTGGATATTGGATTGCAACTATTGCTCTGCCTCAGAGACTGCTTGTGCTAGAATTTTCTGCTTTCTTGAACACTGTACTATTGGTGCGCCACTTTACCTGATAACATATCCAGTGGTACTCTTTCTTCCTTTGACAGCCCTACAAAATCAGAGTCTGCCTCCATGGTCAAGTGGTCAACGAGCTGACTTCTTGCCTGGAATTCCTGGGTTCGATTCCCAGCTGGGGTGGGGAATTTTTCTTTAACCAGAATTATTCCCTGTCCCCCACAGAGTCTGGAAGTATGAATGTGAGAATGAATGTGCGCATGTTTGGTATATACAATTGATTAACCTAATGTTCTGAACCTACAGTTTCACAAATCAAAGGCCCCGATATGAACATTTGAGTTAAAGGGGTCTATACGGAATGAAACAATTAAAAAAAATCAGAGTCTGAAAAGCTTCAAGTTATAGATTTTTCTTTGATGAAAAATGAATTGCACTGCCCATGTCAGGCGTTCTTATCAAGTTGTGAACATCTTGGCTGGTGGTATCAGTGAGTGCTCCATTTTCATAATTCACAGTGTAAGTGATAGTATCCAATCTTGTTTTTAGGTTAAATACAACAGACTTCCAATTGCTTCATTGTACCGGGTACAACAAAAGGCTATGTCAAAACTTTGGGAAAATATTTCTTGCTTACAGAGGATAAAGAAGTATTATATGAACAGAGGTCTGGAATTGTTTATTTCCATGTAGAGCTCTTTTTCTACAACTCTGCCTACATGAAGAGATGTATAATATGTAGCTGTCCTGTGGTCATAATTCCCCAACAGAACAGTTGTTTAATTGTACAGTAGTAAACATTCACTTTTACATCTGCTTAAATTGGGTTGTTGTCATTGTGCTACAGTACAGTATGTAGTCCGTTTGTTAGACTCTGGTACTCAGTTTATTGCTTGTCATAGCACCAAACAAAGCAGTATCTGTTCTGCGAGTTTCAGATGCAGTAACATTTACATTTACATTTGGATTTGACAGATTCTCATTTAATGTTCAAATTTGACAAAAGTAATGCAGTAGTGTACTAAGTGTTGGATTAGCGATTACTGTGGTTTCAGGCACAGGGACATGTACTCAAAATCGGAACTGGCAGATGCTTCCTTTAATGTACACATTAGCTGAAGGTAATGCTAGTTTCGCTAACAAAAATTTCCAGAATGATGTTCTCCAGATAGGAGAAAGTTTCAATCAATTGATCCTTGTCTGAAGGAAAATTGAACCTTCAGGACTATTGCTCGTGATTGGGGAAGCCCCAGAATGAGGAGAACATCACAACTGGAGGAAATAATTATTCATTCTGTTGAAGAAGACTCTAGTGTCAGTACTCGACAATTAGCTGTAAAGCCATTGGTCCCGTGTTGTAGATTTATGACACATAAAAGAACCTCAAGCTTGATAGAGAGGCTTCTGAGCAACATGCCCAATTTAGAATGGGATGCTGAGAACCACACAAAGAGCATCCATAATAAAACACCTTTTACATTTTTTAATTAGCTGTAACACATACACTGATTATTCTGCATGATTAGCATTTTACGAAGGATTTCTCTACCAATGTGCTAATCCAGACTTTGCTGCAGCTGTGCTGTTTACAGATGGGGCTTCATTTCACCGAGTTAGGATTGTGAATTTTGACAATCAGCATGTATTGGCCGACATGAGTCCACATGCAATTGTTCCAGCAAACCATCAACATCGATTCTCTATTAATATTTGGGCCAGGATTACTGGTGACTGTTTGATGGGATTAGCTGTACCACTTTCATCTTAACGGACGAAGATACAGAAAGTTCTTACAGAATGACTTATCTGTCTTGTAGCAAGATACTCCAATAGCAATATGATGAGACATGTACTTCATGCACAATGGAACTCCTCCTCATTTCAGTCTTTCTGTCTGTCAATTTCTGAAAAGCAGGTTTCTTGGTAGATGGATAGGAAGCAGTAGACTTCACTTAAACCACTAGATTTTTATTCGTGGGGACATTTGAAACCTCTTGTTTATGCAACTCCAGTTCCAAATGTAGACTCTTTGTGCTCGTATTGTGCAAGGCTCCCAGACAAAATTAAATTCTCTACGCTTAACCCAGTGCATTAGGGAGTCCATGCTACTGCGGATTGACAGATGCATTAGAGCCTAATAGGAGCCATTTTGAACATTTACTGAGATTTCCTGTTTCCCCACGGTTCTGTCATTGAGTGTTCTTGAGGGTCTCAGCTGTAGGAAAAGTGCTCTAAAAAGGAAATAAACAATTTCTGGGCTTAAGTTTGTATAATATTTTTTTATCCTCTATCCGCAAGAAATGTTTTCCCAAATTTTTTACATACCTTTTTGTTACAGCCTGTGTATTTCTAGTGCTTCTTGTTGTTAGTATTTTTGCCTTGGACAGCAATTTAACATGTCAAATATTTCAACCACTTGTTTTTCATACTTTTCTTGATTTAGAATGATTCTGTTTTCATCTCTTGTAACTTGTATGCCAAGATACATTGTTGAATTTCCTTCCACAGTTGTTTCAAATTGTGATGATGTCAATTCTGTCATAATCTTCTTGATTCTGTTTCATATTCTCCCAAGACTAAGCCATCATCTACATGGAAAGCCACAAATAGTCTTTTGTCCTTACTTATAAAAATGCACTGATGAATCTTCAGTTGAATCATTTCTTCTTATTTGTGTTTAAAACTTCTTTAATTACTACATTCACTGTTCTCTGTATTGTTTTCTTAAACCTGCTTATAAATGTATGTTTTATTTTATGATTTTTTTTTCAGGGAAGATCCTCTATATATCTACAGAATCTCTTACATGTGGTACACACTGATTGGTGTGGTGACAGCAATTATAGTAGGCTTGAGCATTAGCTTTTTAACAGGACCAAACAAGGCATCTGAAGTGGATATAGACCTTTTAACTCCTGTAATTCACAGATTCTTACCCACAAGCAAAACGAAGGAGCAACAGCAAGAAAAACAACAGCAGCTGGAAATGGATGTTAAATAGTATTCAGATTTTGGGTAGTTTAGTGGATTAGTATCTGTCTATCCATTTGTTGACATAAAATTATTCATTGGCTCAATAAAAAATTCTCAAGGGTAGGCACTCTAAACTAAATGCCAGAAATGTACATACTTGGCTTTGCCAGCAAGTATTAATCCAATAAAAGTTAGAGTATGGACTTTTACCTTGGTCAAACATTACCTGAAAGTTTGAACATAACACTGACAGACATCTTCAGAGGACTACAGATATCAGCTTATGCCAAAAAGCCAGAATCTAGTTTTTTATGGAAATGCCACAATGAAATATCACTCATTAAATTCTGGATGAATATATTTAAGATTTTTGTGTATCAGAACAAATATTCTAAGCTTTCATTTCATCTTAAATTATTTGATAACTTAAATAGTTTATGTTGAAACATCTCCATGTACCAATTTGTCATAAACTATTAGCAATACAGATTTGATTTTTCATGCAAGTACTTAGTTATAGCAGTTTCAAGAGCTGTTGCTCTATCTTCAAAGGAGTCTGAGCAACAGATTTTAAAACCAGTCAGGTACAAATAGCATAAGTGATGTTTGTGTTTCAACCCAGACTCTTAACTTTATGTTAAATTTAAATTCCACATCACTGTTAATAGCTTTTTCAAGTATTATACAAATAATTCTATTATTTTTGTAAACATTTTCTCTTTTTGTTATAAAGAAAAGTAGTTTGTTTTTTTTTTTTTCATTTATTGATTTCAATTAGCAATATTTGATCCTGAAAATGAGTTTCCTAAAATTTATTTTCCTACAGTGTATAGTGTATGTCATTTCTCCAACTTAAACAGATTCTGAAATAAAGGTGCATAACATAAAAATTTAGCTTTGAGAACATTCAAAGAACGGCACACTAAAACCATTTAACCCAAATATTATACATTTTCTTAAATGACAAGATTGCAGAAGTATATTATTTAAAGTTGTCATTTTGGAGTATTTTAGAGTACCTATCCTTTCCCTCTAAATTATTCTGATGGCATACTTTATGAGGTGCTGGGTATATACTATGGCTGAAAATGAAACTATAAATTTGTGATGGAGAATATTTCATGTATCATATAAAATGACTGAAGATATAGCAGAGGTGTTTTACCAGCTCTAATTATAAATAAAACAATGATAATGTATTTTATAATTATTTATAATACATCTCAGCCTGACTTAAGCCATGCATACGCCAGTCTGTCCCATCCACCTTCCCTCAGTTTTCTGTACAGAAAACAGAATAAATATTGGCCTTTACTAGCACATTTCACATATTTCTTCAAGGCATCTCTCTTGAATCAACTCACATGACTTTCTCTAGCTGCTCTACAAACCTCCTACAAAAGAAGATTTTTCTTTGTACACAATGCTAATCGAGATAAATATTAGCAGAATGTTCTTATTACTTAGTTCCTTATAAGTAGAAGGGAATAAGGGAATGCACTATACTAAAGTGATTGTCAAGTGTTTTAAAAGCTATCGTTATGCAATTGATTTGAAGAAACAGACACTTTCTGTGTGAGAAAAGTTTAAGTACTTCACAATTGAAACCAATAACAAGGAATATCTCGAAAATAGTTACCTCCACAACAAAAATGTAAAGAACAAAAATTGTGTGTTTTGTCATGAGGTACATTTGCTGTGTAGTACGTTTTTTTCAATCTCTTATGGTTTAGCAGTTAAGCAAAATGCATCCAGAATAAAGAGGTCTTCAGAGGCTATTCCCAAAAAATATGAGATATACATTTTATTTCAGATATAAATAGCTTTAATATATGGGATATTAATCAAAATCGTTAGAGCCATTTTTAAGAAAATCAAAATTTTTGAAATTTTTTCCATGTAAAGGGTAGTTTGTGGTGGGGGGATTTTTTTGAAAATCTTCATGCCGCATCCTTGGAAGATGCTAAACCTAAATACCAAGTTTGGTATTTAACGGTCTTTTTGTTTTGGGGCTATGCTCTCCATAGACACACACACACACAGACATTTTTTTAAAAATGCTTTTTTCAGACTCAGGGAACCCCAAAACATATATTTCTGGTGAAATCTTGGTATCAAATTTTTGGGTGCACTACAATACCTTCTCTATCCCTATGTACATTGTATACATGAGGCTAGAGAAAGTAAAAATTGTTAGGGTTATTTTTGTGGAGAAAACAAAAGAATTCAGAAAAGTTTAAACATATAGAGTAATTTGAGGTGCGAGATTTTCTTGAAAATCATTGTCACATCTTTTAAAGATACTGAACTTAAATACCATGTTTGGTATTTATCTGACATTTTGTTTATGAATTAAGCTATTCACTTACAAGTGCACACAGCAGAGCTTCTTATAAAAATGTATTTTTTGGATTCATGGGCTTCTCTAAACTTGTATTCCCAGTGAATTTTCAAAATCAAATTTGTGGTGGGAATTCAAAACTTCTTTTACCTACTAGGTACTGGTAGAAAAAGTAAAAATGGTGTTTTGATGATGTAAGTAATACCTAAAACCAATAAAAGGAATAAATAATGGAGAATATACAGGTAAAGAGAAGTGAGATGTAAATAGAACAGATGCAAATAGTAGGAATGTTATAAATATCATTGTAAACAATATGATTTATAAAACATTAGAATTCCATTAATAAAATATTGTAAATATCATTGAATAGGTAAAGAGAAGCTAGTAGCTTAGGAAATAATAGTAAATTGACTTTGGTAGCACAGGAAGTTGAAAAGTAGTAGCTTGGATGATAGAGATAGCAATAAAGTGAAATTCCTAAACACTTCAGTAGCACCACAGGGAGTTGGATAAAGTGAGAGATTGTATGAGAGAGAAGGTCGGTGTATGAAAGAGATAGAGTGGAGATACCCAAGAATTCAGGAGAACCATGACTCCAGAAAAAATGAGCAATTTAACTCCCATGCCACGTTAAGCTAATGCCAAATAAAAGACACACACAAATATTGGCATGAATGTGTGTGTCAGGGCATTTTGAATAAAAACAGGATCTTTGCCAAAAGCTACACTTATTTTGTTTCAGACATTAAGACAAGATGTTGAATCTACAACGTGTTTTGCAAAGAGTGGGAGAATGAGAAGTAGCTTCCCATAACTTGTTAAAATAACAGATTTAAGTAATCAAATATGTAAATAAGGGAATAGTGTTGTATTTGCTTTACAGTTTTCTTGTTATTAAGTTCAGTTTAGACCAAGCACTGGTAATGTTTTGCCTTCACCCATACCCAAGATTGTGATGATAGTGCTTAGTTTGATTTTCAACATCTTTGAGAATGTGAGAGAGGGCAGACAAAGACATCAAACCAGATGACCAGGTGAGAAACCATGTTCAAGGTAGCATGATGAAGTGGCACACTGCACCTAAGATAAAATGAAAACATTTTTTATTTCCAGATTTAATTTAAAAGTCACAAATCTGGTAGATACTAGACACAATTGAAATAAGCATAACATTGACATATTGTTTTGTTATAATCAATGTGCTTAGGCTTTTATCACGTTCTATACAGTATACATATACATTATTTTATTTAAAAAAGACACTTGAGAAATATATTCTGATCAGAATCTAGAGACTTTAAACATTAAATATTTTGGTGTAAAATATTTAGAAACGTTTGTTTTTATGGCATGCAGAGTCCACTCCAAAACCAACTGTGATTTTCTGTTTGGATTCATCTTTTAAAAATATAAATTAAAATACACAAAGCTGATAAGTCATTGCAAGATTAAATGTTAGCACTTTGGTACCTATTTTATAACAAAGTAGAAGAATCATACAGGCTTGGAAGAGAGTGTAGTAGAAGTTTTCAGTAATTTAGGATTAGTCAAAGGTGAGGCCCCTAGGACACTGAAGAAAAGGACCAGGCATAAATCCTCGTGGCCCTTTACCACTTATGCAATCCCAGGGAGGGAGAGATGAGGGAAGAGACCAGAAGGGAAACCAGATATGGATGACGATGGGTACAAGCATGGATGGAGTCTTTATCAGTTACAGTTGGAACGTTCTAAAATCAGAAGGCAGGTCAAGACTGAGTGTTCTCAATGATAACACCAGGGTAACCTTTTACAATGTGGAAATTACCATCCAGCTGTACAACATTGCTTGGTCCTTCAACCTTGAAAGAGATGATTAAGAAATGGTGGAAACAATAAATTCGGGGGATCAAATGAACCTATCCAGCATTCACCTGACAACCTGAGGAAAACTCCCCCAAAAAAACTCATGGGTCTAGTAGGCTGCCCTCAGGAATTATACCCACGATCTCCTGAATATAGGCCCTAGATGAAAAAAGCCATCTGAATCATTTCATTCCGTTTTCAATGATTGAATGTAAATACAAAGGTTTTGTCGGCTACTGGCAATTACTGAATGCCACTTTACAAATTCAGAATAAATGTCTGGATCATCATCCCAGAAACCTATTAGCAAATAGTTTTTGCCCCATCAAGCTCCATTTTTCTTCCCCATGCAATGCTAAGGGAATGCACCTGGTTATGGAGTCAGACACAAGATAACAGTGAAAATCAAATATATTTGTTATGTACTATCATTTCCTTGGTCACATCGTGGAAATAAGAAATAAGGGTAAAGCTATACGAGAGTACCATCATATAAATATATCATTAAGAATTGAAACTAACCTTATAATCCACTTCAGAGCAACAAGGAGCTAATATGTTTTCATCTAGAATTGGAATATCCCAGCGCTCCCGCCCTATAAATACTCTTTCTTAAATAGAAAATTCACGAAAATTATCATGGTGGGGGAAGATTTAACAGCTGTTGCTAGTTGGGAAGTAAGTATTTATGGTCTAGAAACAATGAAATGTGTATGCTACCAACGTAGATAAAGTCACCAAATAAGAAAAAAAACAAAAACAGTGAAGCTCAAAAGTCACCAACACTCACACATTAACAATGGAGTGCTAAGGCTCAGTTAGTGTAACCGGTGGAAATTATTAAAACCAAAGTACAGGAAAGTCAGTTTATTGATACACACTAATGTAAACCTAACACACCTAATGCTTCCTTCGCTCGCATGCTTTGGTTGGAACAATCTACCAAAGTAGACGAAAACTAAGTAGTTTATTTAACACACTGGCCTAAACCTAAAACAGCACTTGCTCACTCCGCTCGCATGCTTTGGCAACACCAGTGACAATTATTAAAACCAAAGTACATGAAAATCAGTATATTTACACACACACACTAACCTAAACCTAACATAGCTTTACCTTTTTTTTACATCATGACGATGATTTGCAACATTTTTACAAAAAATACCGCGATATGCCATCCTGCCGATTCTAAAAATGTTCTGTGCTTTTAGACTTCTGAATCCATATTGTTGTGTAAATACGTGATTTTCGTATAACTTGTTTTTAGTAGTTTTCAGTGGTATCACCAAAGCATACGACTGAAGCGAGCATGCGCTGTAATAGGTTTAGGTTAGTGCGTAAAGGAACTGATTTTCCTGTACTTTGATTTCAATAATAATTTCCACTGGTTTCACCAAAGCATGCGAGCGAAGCGAGCGTGCGCTATGTTAGGTTTAGGTTAGTGTGTGTGTGTAAATATACTGATTTTCATGTACTTTGGTCATGTACTAAGTATTTTTGTTGTAATTCTTTAAAATGAACAAGTTATAAACTTTGCACATAACCAGTAATCCTTTTTGGAATCTTAAAATGGCGGAGAAATGACGGGATCCGGATAGTAAACCATTTCAGATTAACTTCCTATTATGTGGTACATGAGCTAGTTAAATGTGATTTCATCAGAACACGAAGATAACCCCGTCACCATCACACTGCAATTGCGGCGCTCTTAATATATTTGATCCAGTAATATTTTGGTTTAAATAAATAAATTTAATACACAAAGCTATTATCAAATAAAAACTTATCACTTGCCCAACCAGAGCTACTTGCTCTTTAGTTATGCTATTGTAGCCTTAAAAATGGCTGTTTTGACTTAGAAGAAATTCACACATTCTGTAGAAGTGTCACGAACAAACTTAAAAACAAATGTCAATAGAACACCCAAAAAACTCGCCGCTCAATAGTAGATTACATAATGAATGAGAAAAGATTTTTCACTAAACCGTGTCTCAATTAAAAGTCTTCTTAGAAGTTTATATAGAATATAAACTTTTCTACTTTGAAGTGTTTGATAATACTGATAATTGTTTGTGCGTAAGCTTTTAAGATTATTCTAAACTGAAAAATTTCAACGAATTGCCACATGAAAACTCAGCACCTACCAATGCCCCAAAATCAGTTTTCAAAGTAATATGGGAAGAAGGTACCTTGACACCATTCAATTGGGAAGAGAACTAACTGAACGGCTGATCAGTCCTGGGCCCCATACAGATATGGCGCCACTATGCCAGTTAGACGGTAGCATCATAAAATTCAACTCTACACTAGCTTGCATCCATAGTTACAGGTCAATAGCTTGTTTGGTTTTCGAATGATGACATTTTAAACAATACAACTTAAGAGTTTTCACGAAAATGGAGAATTTGGAAAAATGAGCAATGATTAAATACTTACATTTAAAAGGTTTAACGCCTAAACAAATCAAGGAGGAAATGGACAGTACACTGAAAGACTCTTCCCCTTCATATTCAATGGTTAAAAGGTGGGTTGCATAGTTTAAAATGGCACTATGAGCCTCACTTTGAATTCCCTAAAGAAGTGACAACTCCAGAGGTTATTGAAAAAATTCATCGTTTAGTACTGGAAGACCGCAGATTAAAGTTGTTTGAGATAGCAGAGGCTGTAAACATATCAAAAGAACGTGCAGGTAATATTTTAAGTAGTGTTTTGGGCTTTCACAAGGTCTGTGCAAGATGGGTACCTCGTTTGTTGACACCTGATCAAAAATTGCAAAGAAAAACTGTTTCTGTTAAGAACGTGGAGCTCTACCGTAAAAATTCCAGTGAATTTTTGAGATGGCTTATTACCAATGATGAAACTTGGATACATCACTACACTCCAGAAAGTAAATCACAGTCAAAACAGTGGATTGCGTCAGATGAATCAACTGAAAAAAGACAGTCAATTTTGTCGGCTAACAATTATGGCGAATGTTTTCTGGGATGTACAGGGAATTATTTTTATTGATTACTTGGAAAAGGGTAAAAGTATCACTGGTGACTACTACGCAAGCTTACTGCAACGTTTGAGTGAAGAGGTGAAAAGAAAAAGACCTCATTTTGCTATAAAAAATGCATCACGACAATGTTCCTCCCATAGCAATCGTTGCAATTGGGAAAGTTTGCGAATTAAAGTTCAAATTGCTTGAACATCCATCCTATTCTCCAGATCTAGCATCCAGTGACTACCAACTGTTCCTAAACCTCAAAAAATTTCTTGCAGGGCGAAGATTTCACAGCAACGAGGTCATTGATGCAGTAAACAGCTATTTTGAAGACCTTGATAAATCACACTACAGAGATGGTTTAATTAAATTAGGATACCGATATGACAAATGTATTAGCCTTTCTGAAGATTATAATAATTAAAAAAAAAAATTGTTAAATGCTGTTTTCATTGAGAGGCCCAGGACTCTAGTACAAGTTTTTAGAGACTGCTTCCGTGATCAGCGAGCTGGGGCGGGAAATTTTTGTTTAACCAGAATTATTCCCTATCCTCCTAATACTCTGGTAGTATGTATGTGAGAGTGAATGTGCATATATTTAAAGAAAAGAAAATGATTAAAAACCCAACGTTATAGATCCTTATCGAGTAGTTTCTAAAGCAAAACCCCAATATTAAAGCCATATAAACAAATAATTAAAAAAAAAAAGAGTTTAGAAATAAAACCACGAATGAACTTTAACTATTGATACTAACTCATACTAAAACAAAATTTCAGTGGTTTAAAATGTTAGTGTCATTATTTATAAGTACAATTCCTGGAAGTACGTTTTCAGCGCTGAAGAGAATAAAAAATTGCTCGGAATTGTACTGAGAAGAGACTAAGAGAACAATTTCCTCATTTTGTAATCATTTCAATTGAAGCTCGCTTATTAAGGAAAGTGAACAGCTCAAAAGAAACAGAAAATTAATAAATTTGCTTCCCAGGAGAGAAGGCTGGTTTTTCAATTCCCTTGATCTTACATGTCACTACCAAAATTTCAAAAGTGAATTTAAATCCAGAAATTAGCTATTTTCTGTTAAATTAGCTTTATTAAATACGTATACATAGTATTTCAAAATTATTCTTTCAATTTAACCGCTCCATTTGCAATTTTTACTTTTAATATGTGTACCTTTATTTTTGAACTACAATTAGTTGTGATTTATTTTTAATGTTTATTCCTTTGATTTAAATTATTGCTGGTTCTGATTTTTATCAAAGCAACTGTAATCCTTGATGTATTATTGGTTACTTAAAACTATATTAGATATTAATTGCCTCGGCTATCTGAATAGTCACCGCACGCCACTGAAACATTTGCAGAAATACTTTTATTACATACTAGGCTAAAATGATAGTCAAATCTTTAAAATCGTTATGTTATGCATTGATATTCTGCTCTCTTTGCTTGGCCACAGAAAGAAAAATGAATAGTGATTTTCCGTTTGAGAAATGTAAAAGTTTTTTTAAAATTGAAACCAACAATGAACGTGAAGTTCACTGAAAAAATGTGAGTTATGGTTTACCAGTTATGCAAATGCAAAAGCATTCAATATAGGATGCTTCAGAACTTATTCCCAGGAGAAAATAAAAATGTGCAAAAAAAAAAAAATGTTCTTGTAAAAAGTAGTGGGGAATTTTCTTGAAAATCTTTGTGTCACATCCATGGAAAACACTGAACTTAAATGTCAGGTTTGGTATTTAACTGAGTTTTTGTTTTTGTGCTATGCTGTTTACAGACACACACACAAACACACGCACAGACACACACATTTTATTCATGGGATCTTAAAACATGTATTTTTGATGGGTATATACATGTATATCTGTATATTTAAATGTTTGGGTTGAATACAATACCTTCTCTACCTACTATGTGCATTATTCGTATATATGTGTGAAAGTAAACAAGGAAAACAGTATTTTTAAGATTATCAGCCTCTGCAACAACTGAAAAAATGATATGTCTTAGATTCTCATTAATTCTAGGAGTATTTGCATATAAACTCCATTAGCTTATACAAAACAAAATGAGCCACCTAATTTTAATGTTACACACTTTGTAAAAACAGCAAATACTGAAATATGTTTTTAAAGACTGTACTTTAGAGAGGGGCTGAGGTGAGCCAGGATATTTTAGATCAGCATCATGGCATATTTCAATTTTTAAAAATAATAACAATAATAATAATAATAAACCAACTTTTAGTGAACACCAGCAGCAGCTCTGCTTTAATTAAAAAAAAGAATTTTGTCAGTTTTAATATTTTCAATGAAGTTAATGCTCATACAAACCCTATTCATTCATAGCCTTTAGTCACTGTAGATCAGCCAGCCCTTCAAGGCCACATCCCCACAAATGTAGGCATTACTTTGCTCTGCGACAAACAGATGGCGTTAGAGCGCCTTTCAGTCTAGCTGTTACATGTTGGCAGATGGCAGCGCAGTTGTTATTACATCTATTTTCAGCTTTACTATTGTTTTAGGCTGAAAGTGGAATGTTGGGTCGTGATATTAAATATTCAATCCAGTATTTATCTTAGCAATTGAGGAAAACCATGAGAAAATCCTAGTCAGGTTGACCGGCTCATAGGGTTTGAACCCAAGATCTCCCGAATGCCTCACAGACGTTACCGCGTAAACCATCTCACACGTTTAGCAAACATGTGACATAAAAAAATAAATTTCATTTTACTTTAAATCAACTAACAGCGATATCAAAATTAGCCAACACAAACAATTTTCAAAATTAAGCACCAGCGAAGCTAAGGAAAGGGTGCTGCTCTTAAAAAATGCAACCGCTCGAGCAGACCATCTAGCGTCACCTCTTTAGCATCATCACTCATAGCCTCAAAAATATAACCTTAACCATCACCTCATACCTGTGGTTAAACCCTTACCAGGGTAGGTACACAGTAACTACACCTAAGCTCACTACGAGACAACCATATCTCGCACGCACACACTCTAAATTATAAGATAGTTACGGTGGAAAACAAAATGCATGAGACACAGGATGTTAGAACGCAAAGGAACACCTCACTCCTTGCAACATCAATTAGATTAACTGTGATCGGGAGCTAGGAGCCGAGAATATCCAAGACCCTCAGGCATGTAGGCCAACAGGGACGCACAAAAACTCCTAACATTTCCGGTTTGAACAGCCGCATACCATCAGAGAATAATCCTAAGAGGGCGATGAAGCGACCCTAGCAGGCGAGGTAACTCACTCTGGCGTCTATAGGGGAAAATCTTTCTGTAGCGCAACCAACTACTCCGCACCGCCAACACTGTAGGACCCCAAAGCAACCTGAAACATAAAATGGAAATGAAATGTGAGGAAAGAAAAGGAGAATCGTAGTAGAATGCATCATCCTGGTATTCGTCTTATTCGAAAAAAACAAACAAAACTAGAGTGAACGCACACCGGAAACCAAACCCTAGGACTCCTGAGTGCGAGCCTCACACTTTACCGTGGAGCCATCTAACTCGGCAACAAGTGTAGTGCACACAAACTGAAATAAATTAGTCCATCGCTACATTACCATTAATTCATATAAAAAGCTAAGGAGAGCTCCTGCCAGTATTGAAACTTTTGGAGATGTCTTTGATTCAGTTTGATTGTTGATAAACAAAGGTGTCCAAAGAAAGGTTAGGGAGCTGATAAATAAAGAAAAGTTAACAGCGATGGCTATCTGAAATTATTACTTCCTCTACACAACTATGTGCATAGTGTATAGAGAAGGACCCAAAAATTCAATACCGAGGTTTCACAGGAAATATGCTTTCAGATCCCCTAATTCCAAAAAAAAAAAAAAAAAAAAAGCATTTTAAGGAAAATGTCCGAGAGTCTGTCTTGACAGTGTGCGTGTTATGTGCCTGTGGGCAGCTTAACTCAAAAACGAAAAGTAGGTTAAAAACCAAACTTGATATTTAAATTCAGTATCTTCTAAGGATGCGACACGAAGACTTTCAAGAAAATCCCCCCATCCCCAACTACCCTTTACATGGAAAATTTTTCGAAATTTTTGATATTCTCAAAAATGGCTCTAACGATTTTGATTGAAATGTTGTATATTAGACATATTTACCTGACAAATAAAATGCATATCTTGAATTTTTTTGGGAATAGTCTGTGGAGACATCTTTATTCTGGATGAATTTTACGCAATTTTGCATAGTTAGTAAACCGCAAGAGATAAACAAAAACGTATTTAAATGAAAAGTGGAGTTGATCGTTTTTTAGATATTCTTTGTTATTGATTTCAGCTTTAAAATACTTATTCTTTTCTCATACGGGAGTTGGTTAACTCCTGTCCATACAGAAAAAGGAGCTTCAGTCACATAGCAACCAGCTTTTGACTATCACCTTAACCTATGGTACTCCCTTATTTCGCTTCTACTTACAAGGAAACAAGTAATAAGACTATTTCTGCTAATTTTTTCTCGATTAGCATGAAGTAAATAGAAGAATAGGCTTTTTAACAATAATTTGTTGTGGGAGATGTAGAGAAAGTCATGTGAATGGAACACATCAGATTTTTTTTTAATGCCGTCATGTTAATTGCTCACCTCTGTGAATCAATGATCTCCGATTAGAAGGGAAACTGTTACATTCAGCAACTTGCAATTCTATCAACTCCTACATTTACAATACGTGGTTGTGTGAGAAGTTCGCTGTTCAAAATTTACTTAGGTTAACTACTCGTTTACGTTCTCTACTACAGCATCAGGAGAGAAGGGTTACGATTAAAGTTAGACACGAACATGGCACCTAGGACACTGCGCCAAAGCCCTTGTGGCCCTTTGCTTCTTACGTGACTCCAGGGAGGGAAGGATGAGAGGAGAAACCCAAAGAGCGGCCAGATCTGAATGACGATTGAGGCAAGCATGCACGAGGTCCCGAACTGTTGCGACGCATCTAACGCCACGCTAGGTACAGCTCACCGACCTGAGCCTCCTGGGGAATCCCAGAGGGAGCCCCAAACCCGAAGGCGGTTCACGTCCGAGTGTTCCGGACACTATGGCAGGATAAGCTTTTCTTTGCGCAATCCACCAGTCCGCCGCAACTTGCCCCGCAATCTGGTCCATCAACCCTGAAAGAAAGGTGATTTCGAAATTATTGGAAAAGGAAATGGTGACCAAAAAATTTTCGGGGGATGTAATGAATCTACCCGGCATTCGCCTGGCGATCCGGGAAAATTATGAACAATCCTCAGACCAAACACAAGGTTTGAACCCAGGAACTTCCGAATACGGCCCCCAGACGAAGAAATCGCCTGTCATCACGCTCGGTGTAACTGAACTAGGTGGTTCAGGCGTTTCGTCTGAAATTGCCATTCGGGAGGTCGTGGGATCGGTTTTTTTTAGGGGTTTCCCCGATCATTAGGCGAATGCTGGAGAGGCTTGTTCATTCCCCCAAACTTTCGTCCCTTCATTTCATCTCCACTTCATCTAACCGAACTCTTTCAGGGTTTTAAGTGTTCGCGAGGACTGCGGTGGTGGCGCCCTTCTGTGGTGGTGACTGCGCTCTGGAAATACAGGTCTAAGCGGTGGGATGGCATTAGAAGTCCTCAGAAGACTCAGGGAATTTGATCAGGCTTGGGGCGTGGACTCCTAGCGCTCCCCGTGTTGACATGATGAACAACTTGGAAACTATTAGAGATCCTCCAAGGTGGCTCCCTCCTCGCCGTCCGGTTCTGACCGCCCGCTGTAATTGCGCTCATTTTATTCTATTCTCCTGGGGTCTGACATACAATAAGCCCATGGTTGCAGTGTGGAATCCCTTCCGGCATCATACACACACTAACACACAAACGCACGTACACATCTGCGCTCGGTATGACCTGATGAAGTGTTGTATTCCTCCCAAAAATCCGATGTAGAAATTTCAACTGAAATATATATTTTGAGATCCTTTGAATTAAAATAAAAATCAAATTAAATTTAAAAAGAACAGTTGTGTGTGTGTGTGCACGCGCGCGCGTCCGTGTCCATGTGTATGTCGGTGCGTCTGTGAACAGCATTACTGGAAAACAAAAGTCGGGTAAATACCAAACTTTATATTTAAGTTCTGAATTTTTTAAGAATGCGGCACGTTGATTTTCAAAGAAAATTCCCCCACCCCAACCTCCCTTTACATCAGGCTCTTCCACCTTGGCAATGCTCACTTACTCACAGGGGTATACAAGTAATACATTGAGGGCAACTATCGTCACGGCTGAATCAAGTGTTGAAATGCAAACGCAAGCATTGTGCCATAAAATTTGCCCTCTGACGTACTAATTATCCTTCCTCTCAGGCTTAGCTCAGAGAATTTTAGTTGAGTACGCACGAGTACTCCGACTCAGACTTGTAGATTTGTAACAGCCTGTTTAAGTGGAACGTTTTCCATTTTTTTTTTTTTTTATTTTCTCAAAATGGCTCTAACGATTTTAATTAAAACGCCATATATTTAAGATATTAGCATGACGGATGAAAAGCGCTCTTCATTCTTGATGAAGTTTTGTATAATTGGTTAATTGTAAGAATAGAAAAAAGTTTACCATCCAAAAAAAATATCTCGTCAAAACATGCAATTAATGTCAAATTAATGTTTTTGTGTCTTAAACAGTGTCCGAGATATTCTTGTTATTGATTTACATTTTGCAGGACTGACTTTTTTCTCATGACCATGCAAAGAGATCCGAATTTCAATACCAACATACAGAAACCAGCTCGAAAAGATTTAACTACCGTTTTACCCTAGTGCTTTCCCTTATTTCCCTTGTACTTACAAAATAATAAGATTATTTATATATAACATAAATATAAGTTTTGAGGTCTCTCAATTCACTTTTATTTAATATACGATCCAAGTAAATATAATAATTTTATCTACCAAATTTTGAATCCAAAAAACAAGCAAGAACGAAAAGGATACGACACGATGATTTAAAAAAAACTATCTTTTACATGGACATTTTTTTGAAACTTTGTTTTTCTTAAAAATGGTTCTAACATTTTTACTTTCTCTACACGTATTATGTTCATAGTGTATAGAGAAGGTGTTGTATTGCACCCAAAAATTCGATACCGAGATTTCACCGGAAACACATGTTTTGGGTCCCCTGAATCCAAAAAAGCATTTTTGTAAAAAGGTCCATGTGTGTGTGTGTGTGTCTGAGTGTGTGTGCATGTGCGTGTGTGTGTCTCTGGGCAGCATATTGTCAAAAACGAAAAGACCGTTAAATACCAAACTTGGTATTTAAGTTTGGTATCTTTCAAGGATGCGACAAGAAGATTTTCAAGTAAATCCTCCCACCACCAACTACCCTTTACATGGATCTTTTTTCGAAAATTTTGATTTTCTAAAAAATAGCTCTAACGATTTTGATTAAAATATCGTATATTAAAGATATTTACCTGACGAATAATATGTATGTCTTGAATTATCTGGGAATAGCCTCTGAAGACTACTTTATTCTGGAGGAATTTTGCATAACTGCTAAACCGTAAGAAATGGACTAAAAACTTACCACACAAAAAATGTAGAGCATATTAAAACACACAATTTATGTTACATACATTTTTTTCGAGGAGTTGATCGTTTTTGAGATATTCCTTATTTTTGGATTCAGCTTTGAAAATGTTGTACTTTTCTCATACAGGAATTTGTCAACTCGTGTCCATACAAACAAAGGAACTTCAGTCACCTAGTAAGCAGCTTTTGACTTCACTTCTATGATACTCCCATATTTCGCTTCTACTTACAAGGAAGCAAGTAATAAGACTATTTCTGCTAATTTGTTATCGATTAGCTTGAAGTAAATTGAAGAATACGCTTATTAACAATAATTTGTTACACATAATTTGTGAATGGAACACATCAGATTTTTTATTAAAGTACCGTATATTAAAGATATTTATATGACGAATAAAATGTATATCTTGAATTTTCTGGGAATAGCCTCTGAAGACCTCTTCATTCTGAATGAATTTTGCACAACTGGTAAACCGTAAGACATAGACAAAAACGCATTATTTCACAAAAATGTAGATCTCGTTAAAACATACAATTCATATCACATACCTTTTACTTTATCTACACGTACTATGTACATAGTATATGGGGAAGGTATTGTAATGCATCTAAAAATTTGATACCGAACTTTCACCGGAAATACATGTTTTGGGTCCCCCTGAATCCAAAAAAAAAAAAGGATTTTTGGAAAAAGTGTGTGTGTATGTGTGTGCGTGCGTATCTGTGGACAGCATACCTCAAAAACGAAAAGACCGTTAAATACCAAACTTGGTATTTAAGTTTGGTATCTTACAAGGATGGGACACGCAGATTTTTAAGAAAATCCCTCAATCCCCAACTACCCTTTACATGGAACTTTTTTCGAAAATTTTGATTTTCTCAAAAATGGCTCTAACGATTTTGATTAAAATATCGTGTATTAAAATATTTACCTGACAAATGATATGTACATCTTGAATTTTCTGGGAATGGCCTCTAAAGACTACTCTGGATGAATTTTACGGAATTTTGCATAACTGCTAAATCGCAAGAGATTAGACAAAAACTTACCAAACGAAAAATGTAGATCACATTAAAATAAACAATTTATGTTATATACTTTTTTTTTCGTGGAGTTGAACGTTTTTGAGATATTCCTTGTTTTTGGTTTCAGCTTTAAAAAACGTATACTTTAGGAATTACATATAGGAATTTGTCCATTCTTGTCCATATACACAAAAGAACTTCAGTCACATAGCAACCAGCTTTTGACTATCACTTTAACCTATGGTACTCCATTATTTCGCATTTATTTACAAGGAAGCAAGTAGTTTCTGCTAATTTTTTCTCGATTAGCATGAAGTAAATAGAAACATTAGCTGTTTAACAATAATTTGTTGCAGACATGTAGAGAAAGTATAATGTGAATGGATCACATGAGATTTGTTTATGAACATCATCACAATATGTTTTCATTTGTTTGTTAAATTACCTGCAGTAAGAAGT
Source organism: Hymenopus coronatus (assembly GCA_030762935.1). NCBI lineage: Eukaryota > Metazoa > Arthropoda > Insecta > Mantodea > Hymenopodidae > Hymenopus > Hymenopus coronatus. Next base: position 139,845,428 of record CM060882.1, read on the forward strand.
TGCAAATATATTAAACGGGAAAAAACTGGTGTAACATTGCAGCGCATGGATTTTGAGTGTGTCAGTATCAACCTACGACTAGTTAGTTCCTTTGAGTGGCATGACCACAGATTGGCATGACCAAGGCCATATTCTGGGAAACCTAACCGCAATGTCATCTTTTTGCTTTCAGGGCACGAACGTGAATCTACATACTGATTAACTAAGGGAATTCAAGAGCTGAAAGGACACTGCTCCGCAGTGAAATCTGTATGAGTACCTAATTAGTTTTCACAGAAAATCTTAAAATATGTGAAAAAATCTTATGTGTTCCATTCACATGCCTTTCTCTACTTCTGTGTAACAATTTATTGTTAATAAGCTTATTCTTCTATTTATTTCAAGCAAATTGAGAAAAAATTAGCAGAAATAGTCTTATTACTTGCTTCCTTGTAAGTAGAAGCGAAATATGGGAGTATCGTAGGTTAAAGTGAAGTCGAAAGCTGGTTACTAGGTGACTGAAGTTCCTGTTTGTATGGACACGAATTGACAAATTCCTGTAATAGAAAAGTACAACTTTTTCAAAGCTGAATAAAAAAAACAAGGAATATCTCAAAAACGATAAACTCCTCGAAAAAAAATCATATAACATAAATTGTTTGTTTTAATATGCTCTACATTTTTTGTGTGGTAAGTTTTTGTCCATTTCTTACTTTTTAGCAGTTATGCAAAATTCCTCCAAAATAAAGTAGTCTTCAGAGGCTTTTCCCAGAAAATTCAAGATATACATATTATTTGGCAGGTAAATATCTTTAATATACGATATTTTAATCAAAATCGTTATAAATATTTTTGAGAAAATCAAAATGTTCAAAAAAAAGTTCCATGTAAAGGGTAGTTGGGGGTGGGGGGAATTTTTTTGCAAATCTTCGTGTCGTATCCTTGGAAGATACCAAACTTAAGTACCAAGTTTGGTATTTAACGGTCTTTTCGTTTTTGAGCTATGATGTCCACAGACACACACACACACGGACCTTTTCCCAAAAATGCTTTTTTTGGATTCAGGGGAACCCAAAACGTGTATTTCAGGTGAAATCTTGGTGTTGAATTTTTGGGTGGAATACAATACCTTCTCTATGCACTATGTACATATTACGTGTAGAGAAAGTAAAAAACATATGTGTTCCATTCACATAGCTTTCCCTACAAACTAGTATTACAAAATATTATTCCATTACCATACATCATGGTAATCAAGATAAACATTAACAGAAATGGTTGTATTAGTTACTTCTAAATAGAAGGGAAACAGGATAAAATAATTCACTGGCATAAAGCGATAGTCTTTTAACAAAAGAAAAATGGAACGAAAATAACCTCCAGTTTGAGGGAAATTTAAGTAGCTTAAAATTGAAACCAATATCAAGGAATGTCTTGGAATCGGTGAACTTAAAATATATATATGATATACATTGCGTGTTTTAACGAGATCTACAATTTTTGTGCAGTAAGTTTTTATCTATCGCATACGATGTACCAATTATGCAAAGTAAATCCAGAATGAAGAGATCTTCAGAGGTTATTCCCAGAAAATTTAAGATATGTGTTATTTGCCACGTAAATAACTTTAATATACGGTATTTTAATAAAAAACATTATTTTGTGGTATTTTTGGGAAAAACAAAAATTTCAAAACTTTTTCCATGTAAAGTGTAGGTTGGAGTGAGATGATTTACTTGAATTACATCCTTAGATGATATTTGCATTAATAAGTCTTTTCATTTTTGAGCTATGTTGTCCACAGACAGACACAGACACACACACACGGGTCTTTTACTAAAAATACTTTTCTCAGAAAACTTCAAAACATATATATATATATATATATATATATATATATATATATCCGGTGAAATCTTAATACCGGATTTTTTGTATCAAGATATGCAATGCCTTCTCCACCTACTATATGCATAGTACGTGTAGAAAAAGTAATATTCTTTGATTACAATGAACATGTTTTTGTTTTACACACCACCAGGAAAATGTCATGAAAATTAATTGTGTTTTGGCTTTTCCTTTCAAGAGCATTGCAATCGTGCCCTTAGTGTCCATTTTCAGCGGTAACAAGGAATCAGATAGACGAGGAAATTGGCAATTAAAACAGACCAACAAAAGCCAATTCTGAAATTTAGATCAGCTCATTTTCTAAGAAAATATTAACATCCAAATATACCCTTTGTATCCCAAAGGTCACGGGTTTAAGGTCAGAGCGGACAATGGCTTTTTTTTTTTTCGAGCGTAAAATGCCTTAGTATGGTTTCCTTCGGAAGAGAATTAAATCCGCTGGTCCCGCGTCGTAGATTTGCGACGATCAAAAGTAAGCGACCTTTCAAGCCCAATAAACAACGGGACTCTGAGAACCATAACATTTAAAGAGCGTTCATAAATAATTACATTAAGCAGAAGTGTGTGTGTGTGTGTGTGTGTGTGTGTGTGTGTGATGTCGGAGGACATTCCGCACTGCAACCTTTGGCTTATTGTGCCTCAGACACCAGTGGGATTGGATGAGATGAGAGTAATATCAACGGGCGGCCGAAGGAGGAATAGCCACCGCAGAGGGTCCCTAACATTTTCCAAGCAGTTCATCTCGACGCGGGGAGCGCTATGAGCCCGTGCCCCAGTTCTGACCGACAGCAGGATGAAAGTCACCCATTCCCAGGCTGAGGACACATGAAGATGCAGCACTGTTGGAATGTGATGGGCGGGGAAACAGGAGAAAACCCGCTCCTGCGCTGCTTTGTCGACCACAAATCTCACAGGCGGTCGCTTGGGATCGAACCCACGTCATCTACGTGAGAGACGAGTGGTGTAATCAACCACGCGGCCACGGCGCCGCCAGTCTGACCGAATTCCCTGGATCTACATACGACTTCCAAAGCCATTCCGCCACCGAGAGCTGTATTTCCAGAGTGCGTTCACCTCCAAGGAAGGGCGCCACTACCGCAGTCCTTGCCGACACTAACAACATTTAAAGAGAGCGGTTGGATGAAATGGAGATGAGTTTGGGGAATGAAGAAGCCTCTTCGCATTTACCTAGTGACCCGGAAAAGGGAACCCAAAAAAACACTGGTCAGAGGGGTTCGGCCGCGAAAATCGATTCCACAAGCTCCCAAATGCCAGTATCATACGGAACGCTTGAGACACCTGGCTCGGTAGCAAACAGGAGTACGCCATCTTGGCTTACGAACACAAAAAAGATACATCAGTGTAAAATACGAAGTTTTCTCTGACACTTTTAGTATATACACACAAATACATCTTCAAAGTAGACAAAGTAAACAATGGACTTACCTGCAAAGCGAAACTAAAAACCGAGCATTAAAACCATAAGCTAATCTTTATTTCTAATGAGTTCATGCGGGAAAAAAATCAAAACTGAAGAGAACTTTGCAGAATGTTCAAATAAAATAAATAGAAATATTTTTCTTTATACCAAAGAAGTGAAACAAATGAAGATTAGAAATGACTAACAGCTATTTAGATACAATGAAAACAATAAACGCTCTGAATGTTTGAGTGTCTATTTAAGTTACGCATTTGGAACAATTTTCAAACCGCACGTTGTAAATCATTCCGTGACACTTTTCAAAATTATTTGAAAGGAAATTAAATTATTCATCTGAAAGAAATAGAATCAAGAAAGATCGATGAAAGTAACTAGAAAATAACAACAGCATTTTTTGAAGCAGGGGATAAGGAACATTGATAAACTGAAAGGAATTCGACATTGCCTCACTTTTATCACTTGTAGATTTGAAATTTAGATTATTCCATGTTAATTTGGAAGAGTTTTCTTTCTTTTTTATTAATTACTAATTGGCCGTCCCGGCTTCGCACGGGTGGTGTGCTTAATAACAAAACTAAGTTGCCAGCGCTTCCATAGTGTGGCGGGTAAACCTGAAATACGTAATGCATTACATTAAGGAGAAAGCTACAAAGTAACATTCATGCTTCTTCCGAATCTCTTTCTTTCCTTTACTCCTACTGCTTTCCACTTCTTTCTTTATTTTCCTCTATGTCAAAACAGCCATTTTAAGGCTAATAACAACACAACTAAAGAGCAAGCAGATCTGGTTGGGCAATTGACAAGTTTTTAATTTGATGATACCTTTGTGTATTAAATTTCTCCATTTAACCCAAAATATTACTTGATCAAATGTATTAAGAGCACCGCAATTGCAGTGTGATGAAATCCCTTTAGCTAGCTCATCTACCATATAACCTCAATAACAGGTAGGGTAATCTAAAACAGTTTACTATCCGGATCCCGTCCTTTCTCCGCCATTTTCAGATTCCAAGGATTATTGGTTATGTGCATATTTTATAACTTGTTCATTTTAAATAATTACAACAAAAATATACTTAT
>CM060882.1:139852335-139857335 GCA_030762935.1 Hymenopus coronatus
AAAGAAAATCTGATGCATTACATTCACATGACTTTCTCTATATATTCTGAAAATTCTCTACCTATTCTGTCTATTCTTACAGAAGCAATTTCTTCTCTATACTAATCTAGATAAACATTAACAGAATTGGTGTTAATGATTAGTTCCTTCTAAGTAGAAGGGAAATAAAATACACTTGGCTAAAGTGGTAGTCAAATGTTTCAAAAGCTGTACCTTTGTGATGCAATTGAAATTCCCTTCTCTTTGCAATAACCAGGATGAAAAAATAAATAACGACTTCCCACTAGATAAAAGTATAAGTATTATAAATTTTAAAATCAATAACTTGGATTATCGTGGAAGTACTTAACTCCAAAAAAAAATGTATATCACATAATTATGTATTTGGATGAGTTCTATAATTTTGTGAAGTAGATTATTGTTTAGGTATCTTATGGTTTGCCATTTATCTTAAAGTCATCCAGAATGAGGAGGGCTTTATAAAATATTCCCAGAAAATTCAAAATATACATTCTTTTGTCATATTAGCTTAAGCATATGTTATTTTAATCAAACTTGTCACAACAATTTTTGAGAAAATATAAATGTTCTTGAAAATATTCGTGTCGCATCCTCGGAAAAACGGAAACTATCAAGTTTGGTATTTAACGGGCATTTTGAGCTATGCCGCCCACAGACACACAAACACAAACATTGATCCTTTTTCTAAAAATTCTTTTTTTGAATTCGGAGACTCGGTGCACATATTTCTGGTGAAATCTTGGTATTGAGATTTGGGTGGAATCCAATATTTTCTCTACCAACTATACTACATATACTTTTAATTAATTTCTGAATGAGAATTGACATCTTAAACATTGCGGATCATAATTGCAGTAAAACTGCTTTTTTGTTTCAGAAGTTAATTTATAAGTTTTCTGGACAGTTAAATTGAACTTTGCAACCAAAGGATATTTCGTTAATCACTGATATAATGACTGATCTTTTAGAAATTAAAATGCTTTGTTACTGAGTTCATTTTTCTCGCTGGTAAGATGTTAGTCCGTCTCCGGTAGGTAATAAAAATTCTTACTTATAGAAAAAATCTGATGTGTTCCATTCACATGTTTTTTCTACAAACTAGTGTTAAAAAAATATTCCTTTGTCTACATCATTAGCAGAAATGTTTGCATTAGTTGCTTCTAAGTAGAACGGAAATAAGACAGTATAGTAAGCTAAAGCGATAGCAAGTATTTTTAAAAGCCGGTGCTATGTGAAACAATTGAAAGTCGGGTTTCGCTTTGCATGGCTAGAAGTAAAACAAAAGATAAATGAAGCCCGTTTAAGAAACGTTTAAGTAGCTTAAAACTGATACCAATAACAAGGAATATATAGGAAACGGTTAACTCTATAATAAAAATATATGACATAGATTTTGTGTTCTAACGAGAGTTACATTCTTTATATAGTAAGATTTTGTCTATCTCTTACGGTTTACCAGTTATGCAAAACTCATCCAGAATGAAAGGTTCCTCAGCGGCTATTCTCGAGATATACATTTTATTGTTATGTAAGCATCTTAATCTACGGTGGTTTAATCAAAATCGTCAGTCATTTTTGAGAAAAACAAACATTTCAAAAAGTGTTCCATCCAAAGCTAGTTTGGGAGGGAAGACTTTCTTGAAAATCTCCCCATCCGTGTCATAACCTTTGGAGATATTAAACTTAAATGGTACCAAATTTGTTATTATATTTTCATTTTGGAGTTACGCTGTTACGGACAAACATGAACTTTCTTCTAAAAATGTTTGGGGGGGGGGTTCAGGGGCCTCAAAACATATATTTCCGGTGAAGTATGTATACCATATTTTTTAGAATAAACATATTCGCTACTGTCTGCTATAGCCCTTGACTGCTGAAGTTTGATTTATTCACCGTTTCTTATTTATTTCAGTGTACGTTTATGTGGTAGAATTAGGATAACCAACTCTTCCGTATTTTCCGGGAATTTCTGTATTCAGGTTTATAGTTTGGATCATCCCTTCTCCCATATTAATCTCAAATATTTCCGTATTTTATAGGCAAATTATTCCATTTTTATAGGCACTACATATATTAATAGTTGGACATTCAATTTAATACTAAACGTCGCAAGTTTTGTAAATGGTAATTGTTTATTTCTTTTACTACTGCCTACGAATATACAGCACCAAAATACATGGTTGTATTGAAATTCAATCTTTGTCTTTACATACCATACTTTTTAATGCAGCCAGAATTGACACTCATTCAAACTATGATAACAATTTTCGATATACCTGCACTTCCAGGCTCAAATCTTCATACAAGAGAGCTTTCATAATGATGAGCAATAAATGGACAGAACAAAGAGATCAAAACTGCTTCCGTAGTCGAGTGGTCAGCGAGCTGATTTCTAACCCAGGTTCCATTTCCGGCTGCAGCGGGGAATTTTCCTTCGACCAGAATTATTTCCTATCTCCCACAGAGTCTGGAACTATGTATGTGTGTGTGTGTATTTTATAGTTTAATATCAGCAATCCGGTCAATAATGTTGGATTTATGACTTCCGCTAAAAATATTTGTGACCCAATCTCCTTTATCTTCATGTTCAAAAGTTGGTAATTTCAGGTCGGTTACATGAAGGTGTTTTAAGATACAGTGGAAAATTAGTATCGTGTATAATGTATAGAAAATAACATTGAAGGCACCATCTGCTGTAAAATAAATAAACTGTCTTGTGCCTAATGCCCTGGCCATGGAATAAGCAGAAAGGACGGGAACTGCATACTTAAACAGATTTATTTTTGTCCTTGTCCTTTCAAGGCAAAATCTTGGAGAAGAATCACGTTACAAGGGCACCTTCACAAACACTTTTGTTACACAATACGTGGCATTATTCCCGTTGTAGAAAATAAGAAACAAAGAATCACCTCACAATGCGTGCCCATGTGAAACCAATTAGCGAAGATGGTGAATCCCAGTTTTTCGACCGCGTGTTTATTGCCCACAGAGCACGTTCATGAAGATTACGCAATGCTGACTCAGAACTTGGTCTGTCATCAATTAACCACAGCAGAATTATTGCAGAAACACTAATAAAGGTGCACTGAATGGAGATATATGTAATGCTTTGTTTCAAAAATAATTTGCCCCAGTTTGACAACTTCTGTTTAACGTGTGGATGGGAACTAACCGATTATAATCTTCAGCAAATATATTAAGCTCTCTTTTGAAACCAATGTTTCCACGATGCATGATGAAAATTCATGCAAAAACTTAAATACTTTTCGTTTTTCCTTCTTTTTAAACTTCATTATTATTTTCTCTACACGAACTATGTACATAGTGTATACAGAAGGTATGTTTTGCACCCAAAAATTCCATACCGAGATTTCACCGGAAGTACACGTTTTGGAACCCCCTGAATCCAAAAAAAACATTTCTAGATAAATGTCCGTGTGTGTGTGTGTGTCTGTAGACAGCATAGCTCAAAAACTAGAACTCCGTTAATACCAAACTTGGCATTTAAGTTCAGTATCTTCCAAGGATGTGACACAGAGATTTTCAAGAAAAAACCCCCGACCCCGCATTTTACATGGAAACATTTTCGACAATTTTGATTTTCTCAAAAAAGGCTTCAACGATTAAAATATCGTACATTAAAGATATTTACAAAAAAAAGAGTATATCTTGAATTTTCTGCGAATAGCCTCTGAAGACATCTTTATTCTGAATGAATTTTGTATAACTGGTAAACTGTAAGAGCTAGAGGTAAACGTACTGTACAAAAAATGTAGAGCTCGTTAAAACACACAATTTATGTTATATGCATTTTTCTTCTGGAGGTGACCGTTCTTAAGATATTCCTTGTTATTGCTTTCAGTTTTAAAATACTTATACTTTTTCTCATACGGGAACTTGTCAACACCTGGCCACGCAAAGAATCGTATTTCTATACCATAGCAACCATATTTTAAAACATTTGACTGTAGGTTTAGCCTAGTGTATCCCCTTATTTCCCTTCTACCTATAAGGAGCGAAGTAATAAAACCATTTCTGCTAATGTTTATTTCGATTAGCACGAAGAAGATAGAATAAGCTTATTAACTATAGTTGTTACAGAGATGTCGAGAAAGTCATGTGAATGGAGCACATAAGATTTATTTATACGTTTACTATCGTCTATTCCTTTGCGGAAATACACACTTTGAGGCTCCTGGATTAAATAAATAAGTACGCACATTGTAAGTATCTATAACAGCATAACTCAAAAATCTGATGTGTACCATTCATGTGACTTTCTCTACATCCCTGCAACAAATTGTAGTTAAAAAGCTTATGCTAATTGAGAAATATTAGCAGAAATAGTCTTATTGTTTGCTTCCTTGTAAGTAGAAGCGAAATGAGAGAGTACCATAGGTTAAAATGATAGCCAAAAGCTGGTTGCTATGTAACTGAAGTTCCTTTGTTTGTATGGGCAGGAGTTAACAAATTCCTGTATGAAAAAATTTTGTTTTTCAAAGCAGAAACGAAAAACTAAGAATATCTTAAAGATGATCAACTCCACGAAAAAATGTATATGATATAAATTGTGTGTTTTAACGTGCTCTACGTTTTTCATGTAGTAAGTTTTTGTCCATATCTTACGGTTTAACAGTTATGCACAATTTTGTAAAATTCATCCAGAATAAGGTAGTCTTCAGAGGCCATTCCCAGAAAATTCAAGATATACATTTTATTTGTCGGCTAAATATCTTTAATATACGATATTTTAATCAAAATCGTTAGAGCCATTTTTAAGAAAAACAAAATTTTCGAAATTTTTTCCATGTAAAGGGTAGTTTGGGGTGGGGGATTTTTCTGAAAATCTTCTTGTCGCATCCCTGGAAGATACTAAACTTATATAACAAGTTTGGTATTTTACCGACCTTTCGTTTTTGAGTTACCGTGTTCACAGACACACGGACACACACACACACGGACCTTTTTCTGAAAATGCT